>VMDO01002728.1:63104-160549 GCA_007922755.1 Pedetes capensis | reverse complement strand
AATCAAGAAGCCACTCTGTTCAGGATGGTGGGGGAGAGAAGGGAAGGGAGAGCTCCTGCCCTGCAAAAAGCAGTGGGAGCATTCCAAGGTGGGAAGCAAGGTCACTAAGGCAGGGATGGCTCTAGAAATTGGCTATCTGGGCTACATAGAGGATCTTCAGGGATTTAGCCTGGCCTTGGGAAAAGATGCAGAGGGAAGGGATGAGAAGTAGGAAATGGTGGGACTAGAGAGGAAAAAGTGGATATGGCCAGGGAAGCCACCAAAATGAGGAAGATTCCTGAGCTAGGGAGTTTGTCTTTTGACAAAAGACAAAAGGTTAGTAGATAGTACCAGAGAAGGCAGATAATGAAGCAACAAGATATGTTTGTCTTCAGAAAGTTGCTGAGCAGATGGAATTCTATGACCTGTGCTCCTGTCTCCAGAGCACAAACTACTCTCTGCATGCTGGCAGAACAGCTGGGGCTCAACACTCCAGTCTTTCTTGGCAGGAGCAGACTGCCACTCTGGGCCCTGGGGGCCCTCATCTGCCCATATCCCTGTTAGAATGATGGCAGAAACAACAGATGGTGGCAGACAGCACTGGGGGCCAGGGAACACATCAACCTCAGCAAATCCTAGAGAATCTCCTCTGCTTGTTCTGTGGTCATGGAGACAGCAGGTGTGCTGTGAAGAGCCTTTCTTGCCAGAGGATAAGATGGGGTAGTTCTTCCTCAAATGTAGACTGAGGAACAGCAGCAAGATACATTTCAACATTGTGATATGGGTAGAGAGAAGAGGGGCCTTCTCCCCAGTGATCCTTTCCATTCTAGGAAAGCTTAGTCATCGACCGACCTCGTGTGAGAAAGCAGACCAAACACTACAACTCATTTGAGGAGGACGAGCTCATGGAGTTTTCAGAATTAGACAGTGACTCAGATGAAAGGCCCACGAGATCCAGGCGCCTCAATGACAAAGCCAGGCGCTATCTCCGAGCTGAGTGCTTCCGGGTAGAGAAGAATCTGCTCATCTTTGGGTGGGTATTGGCCCCGCTTGGTGGTAATGGTGCTGCTGCTGCTATTGTTCCTGTTTTTCAATCCCTAAGATTTGTGTAGTGTTTCTCTCCAGTCCCTTCTGGAGTTAGGGACTGATGAGATCTGCTGAAAACGAGAGAGCTGCGCTTTCTGCCCAGAATCCTCCTCACTCTGTGCTCTGCAGCTATGGTGTAGAGATACCATGATTTTCTCAAATGCTCGTCATAGCAAATCTCTGTTACTAATTTGCTGCCTGATACTGATTTTCTGTTTTTTCCCTCCAAGGGTGTGTAAGTGGAACAGATGTTACAGTCAAGGCACAATTTATGCAGTGCTCTGGCAGAAATAGAAGGTTTAGCTTCTGTGAGCTCACCCATTGCTTTTAAATACTGCGGCTAGACTCTTTGAGTTCTAGACTTATTCCCATTCCCCATATTTCGGTCTGTCTCTTCTCACCAATCTGGCAGACATAAGAGGCTCTCAGTGTCCAATGTCCAGGTCACCTAAGTGACACTTGATGTGCTACAATCATGTAGTCCTCAAAGTCCTTTTGATGGCAAAGCCTTTGAAGTAATTAAGAGACCCAAAAGAGGATGTAAAGCATCTTGGCTCCTGTTTCCTATTGTGTGGAGGGGATGTGATGGCCCTTCCTCCCTCCAATTCCCTTCTGTCTTCCCACCATCAGCTGGGGCAGGTGGAAGGACATCCTGACTCACGGACGATTCAAGTGGCACCTGAATGAGAAGGACATGGAGATGATTTGCCGGGCCCTGCTGGTGTACTGTGTCAAGCATTATAAGGGGGACGAGAAGATCAAGAGTTTCATTTGGGAACTGATCACTCCTTCCAAAGATGGGCAGGCCCAGACCCTCCAGAACCACTCAGGTGAGAGGTGGAAGGGCCATGCCTGAGAAGCACAAGCACCCATCCACTTTTTTTCTTTTCTTTTCTTCTTTTTTTATTAGTAAATATTAGTCCAGTACAGAGTAGTAAGACTTTTCCTATTTCCACTGTGAACCTGTTACATCCTTTTTGATTACACTTAAGTCAACTTGCATAATTTATGAAACCCTGTGATTAATATTCGGTAAAAATCACAGGCAACTATTGGTTACGTTCCCGTTTTTCCCATGTATTCATGTACTTGCATCCTGTGACTTGAGCTTGTCCTCTTCCCCTTTTGACCCCTCTGTGCTGTTTCCCTCCCCATAGCATTTTCACCCCCTCTCTGTGGGTCCATGTTGCTATGCTTTGGGGAACTTCTCCTTCTTGATAGATTTTGAAATGTTCACTGTAAAAAAAGGAGGCTCTCAGTTCTCCTTTGGGGTCATTTGATGTTGCCCGGATTGTTTTGTTTAAGGACATTTGAGCCCATCTGCAGTTTCTCACAATCATTCCTGCCCCTTACCTGATTCTCACAGGCTTCCTCCCCTGAGCTGAGGACTCAAACCTTGCGCTCTGTGACTCACCTTTGGCATTTCACCATTCTGTCTCTGTCCCACCTCCATCTTGCCTTTTCTTGTGCTGTACTTCTTCCCTGTGCTTGACCAAAGCTCCCCTTCAAGGTTTAAGTCAAATCCTATTTTTCCCTTGCTATATTTTGATTGCCCAAAGGGCACAGGCTGTTACACCTTTCTTGGTTCTCATCAGGGTACTCATTAAATCTTACTAATTGAGTAGAGTCTAGAGTTGACTAAGTAGGGGACCACTGTACATCACTTCAATACCCATGGACTGAGGAGCTAGACCTGTCATTGAGGGCCTACCAAGCATGGCCTGGCTCCTCTTTGCAACCCCAACCAGGGTCTGATTTAGTACCCATGTTAAAGCCCCTTTGCCTCAACCACATACCTATACTCTGTCTTCAGGGTTGTCTGCCCCAGTCCCCAGAGGAAGGAAAGGGAAGAAGACAAAAAACCAGCTGTTGCTTCCAGAACTGAAAAATGCAGACTGGCTAGCCACCTGTAACCCTGAGGTGGTCTTGCATGATGATGGCTACAAGAAACACCTCAAACAGCACTGCAACAAGTGAGTGTACTTCTCCCATCCCTTGGTGGCACCCTTGATTATACTGTCCAGGTTCCTGGGAAGCCCACAGGGAGACTGCTTCTCACTCCTGTATTACTTACTGTGCAAGGTCTGAGATAGGGGCTCTGTGGTCCAAACTGAGTCCAGATGCTTTTCACATTGTAGCTCCCTTAACCAGGACCTTTTCTTTTTCACAATGCACCATATACTCCTGAGGGTCTTTCTAATCTTACTCTCAAAAGCCAGTAAGGACATCCGCTGCCTCTGAGCCCCACAGTGGCAGATTTTACCTAGATTTAATAGATAATAGAAATGTATGCTTTTTTGGAAACCTTTTCCACTTCGTTGTTGTTGTTGTTAGGTGCCGTCGAGTTGGTATCCGACTCATAGTGACCCTCATAGGGTTTTTAATGGCTGTTTCGAGATTGCCTTGGGAGTGGATTGCCAGATCCTTCTCCCATTTTTGTGATGCTGGGCATTGAACTGGGGACCTCAGAGACTGCAGCGCAGCGCTCTACCAACTGAGCTAAATCCCAGCCCAATTTCCACTTCATTAGTAACTTCTTATGAATAGGTCATAAACACATGTTTAAAATTTCTGCCAAAAGTAAATTTTCCTTCTACCTTCAGTTCCTTTCTTGCCTTTTCCAGAGGCAGCCACTGTTAACCTGGTTCTTCCAGAAATACTTTGCACACATACCGGCATGAATGAATACATTGATTCCTTTTGTCTTTCTTAAAATCATGTGTATTTTACATAGTGTTTGTGATCCCTGTTTTTAAACACATCTGGAGGCCAATTCCTATGCAAGTAGAGACAGCGTACACAGGCTTTTTCTTATAGTGTCTGGTCCTTGCTCCTGACTAGTATTGAGTGGATTGCAAGTTCTCTTCCAGACTGTTCAGCTTTGAGTATGAAGCATTTCCTCAGCAGTGGTCTCTTCCTCACACTTACCTGTATTTTGACCCTGTGTTTGCACACAGTTAGCCTGGCACCTTGCTGCCACCTTCTGTGCTCTGACTCTTTTTTATAATTGGTCTCATTTCACAGCTGGACTGTTGCACGTGCCTTAAGAACAAGGTTGAATTGTTTACTTTGTTATATATGTCACAGCACCCAACATGGTATGGGGCACATAGTAGTTGCCCAACAAATACACTTCCTTAATTACTTTGTCTGAAACATGTTTGGTGTATTGCCATGGAGCCTGAGTCAGGCCTGTGCTTGAGTACCTTGGGAGAGAAGATGCTTGGCCATGAGCACTACCATTCAATATTACTCATTCTTAGTAACTAGTAAACTGGTAACTGGCCTTTTGGAAGCCAGCTGTGTCTCCAAGGTCATTGTAACCATGTGAAAGGCATGAGTATACTTTAAAAGATCATGGGGTGTACTGTGTTTCTGCTCTCCCCTGTGGCTTGTAGGGTAATCCATCAGATGACTGAGGAGATGGTTGTTTTCTGGGGCAAGATGAGATGAGCATAGTAGTATCTGTCTTTGGAACATGGTGTCTTGTTCTTCTAGTACTTCTGAATATATCCCTCAACCCACTAACTAAACTGTAATACTCAATTTCTGTCTTAATTTGGGGATGTGTTTCATAGACAGTCATGGGTTTTATTTGTTTATATTAATGTAGTCACCTTTCATAGGGTCCTTCTTCGAGTCCGAATGCTATACTACTTAAAAGCTGAAATACTGGGAGAAGCAGCTGATAAAGCATTTGAAGGAACTCCTGCCAGGTAAAACAAATCAACCCTAGCTCTTATTGTTAAAGAATTGATGTAAAGTGCCTGCTCATGGACTAGCCAAACTGGCCTGTGCTTCAGGAGGCCCAAGTTCCCACTCTGCCCAGGACCAGCTACCCAGATGGTAGGCAGGTAGGTAGAAGAGGACAGCTCAGTCAAGTCATCTGCAAATGAAAGAAAAGAGAAAATACACATTTAGAAACAATATTAGCGGTATAAAATTGCTTTTAAAACAGTCATTTTTCTACCTTACGTAATTTTATGGAGTAGGTGTAAATTATGGGTTGGAATTTAGCTCAGTTGGTAGAGTGCTGCTCTGCAGTCTCTGAGGTCCCAAGTTCGATTCCCAGCACCACAAAATGGAAGACGGACATAGCAACCCACTCCCAAGGCAATCCCGAAACAGCCATTAAAAACCCTATGAGGGTCACTATGAGTCAGACTCGACTCGACGGCACCTAACAACAACAAGGTGTAAGTTACTGTGATGTGATGGCTTTAATCTGTCAGGTATAGACAGGAACTTCTACCCAGAATCCTACTTGGCCTTAGTACTCTTATACATTTAAGTATTTCTTTAATAACAATGCCTTCTGGCCTATTTGATTTGTTGCACTTAGTTTTGTATAGTAATGTTTCCAGTGCTGTAGAATCCTGTGGGAGTTTCAAGACTTCAGGGAATGAGGCCACCAAGCTCTGAGCTGCCACTTGATAAAGCTCTCAGAAAGTCATAATTTGTAGGTGAGATGAGCAGTTAACCTCTTTCACCTTCCCCAGAGCTGCAGTTTGTCCCTGCCTTATACAGGTTGATCATTCCTAGATAACACTAAAAGTGCTGATATTTGGACTTTGCAATTACCTAGAGCCATGGTTTCTCCTTTCTTTTTCTTTCCATTGTTGTTGTAGGTGCTGACTCATAGGATTTTCAATAGCTGATTGTTTTAGGATTGCCTCGGGAGTGGATTGCCACATCCTTCTCCCATTTTTGGGGTGCTGGGAATCGAACCCAGCACCTCAAAGACTGTAGAGCAGTGCTCTACCCACTGAGCTAAATCCCAGTGCTAATGGGTTTAACAGACATAGAAGCAGTAAAGGAGAGAGGAACATAGGTTGCCCTACCCATGGGGCAACTTGTAATCATGACAAGTCCTCACAGTGACTTTTATTATTTTATATACCTTTGGGAGTCACTGTAGTAAGTTCCAGCAGGACTAGAGAGGTTTTGGTAGGAAGGTATGAGTTAAGTCATATAAATATAGCAGAATTCAGCCTGATAGTTTATATCAGTAATGTAAACTTACTTATTGCGTGTCATGTACTTTCTTAGGCATGTAGGAAGTGATGGGTGTTAGCTCAGTTGAGGAAGATCAGAGTGAGTTGGTTGCCCAATCTCTTCCTCCTTTTCCTCTGCATTCTTCTCAGTCCCTCATGGGTCCTATTTAGGTTTAATGCCATGGTATGGAGCAGTTATCCCAGAAAGGTCGTTTGGCCCATAGCACTTTGCAGACAGAACAATGGGTTTCTGGAAAGCTGGGGGCCAAGCAATATACAGAGGGAGCTGAGCCTGACAAGGTGCCATCAGGCATGTGTCACACTAAGAAGAGTCTGATGGGAGAAGAATATTTAAATGCTGCAGAGAAATCATCCCAGGAAGTGGGAAGGGAAGGGTGGAGTTATACCAGTAGATAGTCTTCCCTCCAAGCCCCAGAGCTTTCAGAAAACAAGAACTTCTCAGATGAATGGACACAGTAAGCTCAGGGCTAATGTATGCCCTCAAAACATGAAAAGAAACTCACAGAGGGGCAGATGAACAAGCCTGCTGATCCTTGCATGTCTGTACCCTGGGGCAAGGTATGTTTATCCCTTTAGCCTGGAGTAGTACAATTCATGATCAGTTCTGACCAAAAAGACCACTTACCTTCTGAAAAGTGAGGTCTCTACATGTTAAGACAAGATGATTTGGGCACTGTTATTTTAAGCATTCACTCGTGTATAAGTTCAATCATTTGGAGGAAATTTTGCCATCAGTTGACCAATACATCAGTGGGTTTTGCTCTGGTTCTCAACTGAAGATGTACCTCAGAACTACCTTATACATGTAGATCCCAGGACCAACTGATGAGGGGGTTCTCCAAGGGGTTTTTCAAAACTGTGTTCTTTAGTCTAAAGTGGAGTCTGGAAATCAGCTACATATGCTTAGATAGCTCCCTGGGTGCTTCTGATGCAAAGCCCAGGTTAAAAAACATTGACCCACAGCCTTTTGAATCCTTCTCTTCGTTGTTACTTCAGCATGCAGCTTGGAATGCAGCTTAAAAACCAAAGTTGGGCCAATAGCTTTTGCGTTGTTTGAATCTATGTGGAAGGAACTCTGAGTCTGTACCCTTCTTTCCACAGGGAGCTGGATGTGCCTCTCCCTGACATTGACTATGTGGAGATCCCAGTAGATTGGTGGGATGCTGAAGCCGATAAGTCCCTTCTCATTGGTGTGTTCAAGCATGGTATGTATTTCAGAAATGGTTTCCCTTCTGGATCAGTTCCCCAAGGAAGGATGACTCAGGGACTCTAAGTTCTGAATATTCCTGCAAAACTCTAAGTCCTATTACACATTCTTCTAAGAAAGTGGAGCTTCACCTTTGCCCACTTGGAGTCTTCACCAGATGAATATCTAACTCATGACAGTATTGTAAATATATTATTGAGAAACTTCTAAAGGGCAACTGTCATCACAAAGAACTTGCTTGGTGTTTTAATTTCTCACTTGTCTGTTTGTACTTGGAGTAGGATTGCTCCCTTTCATTAACTCTTAATGGTCGTGTTGGGCCTACTGCCTGGCACATGGTAGGTACCTACTGTTTCTTGACTGAAGGGATACATAAATGAGGGGGAGTGCTAGATACCAGCATTTCATGCGTATGCAGAATTCTAATATCATTACAGACAATCTACATATTGTTAGTGTGTATATCTTTTGCTCTATTTGTGTTTTTAAAAAATCTAAGCATAGAAGATGGCGTGAACAATTTTTTTTTCTTTTTTTAATCTTTACCAAGAAATTAAAGGGAAGTGAGAGGTTCTTGAATAGCTTGGAAATAAATGCCCTTTGTCTTCATTTCTGGCATTAAGAGCCTGCTCTTAAGCCAGGCACAGTGGCGTACCCTGTAATCCCAGAAACTTGGGAGGCTGAAGCAGGAGGATTGTAAATTCGAAGCTAGAGGAAGCCTGCACAACTTAGTAAGACCCTGTCTCAAAATTTAAAATTAAAAAAAGGGCCTTGAGTGTAAACCAGTGGTGAGGCGCTTGCCTAGCATGCGTAAGGCCCTGGGTTTGACCCCCAACCCCAATACCGGGGTGGGGGACAACTTGCTTTTGCTTTTGGCTAACTCCCAGCTGTTACAGATAGTTCATATTTCAAGGATCATGTATCAGGAAGGCCCCTCTGCCTCACCTCCATGCCATGGTTAAGTATGTACTGTAACCATCTTGTTAAGAAATATACAGCTGTTCCTAGCCTGGAGTTTTGTGCATATTTTATTCCACTCCAGAAAGCCTGCTACATCCATGCTTAAATGAGAAGAATCTATGTCTAGGCCGGCCCTAGTAGAACTGGCTGGGTCTTTGGTTGAGGCTCTATCCTGAAATAAGAAGCCCCTGTATCAAGCCCAGACTAAACGATGTTCTTGACCACTTTCCACTTCATTAAGCAACAACAGCCTCTCTGGAGTAGCATGGGTTTATGAAAAATCCCTAAAGGTCCAGATTTAAGTATTTCTGGTCATATTCTTAAAGAGGAGCTTGTAGGCTAAGTAAAAAGAGGCAGGCACCCTCCACGTTCTCAAAGACCTGTCATTTTGTTCCTTATGTCTTTGTTCTGCCATTACAGTTCCTGGTAGTCCCTTTTCAAAATAGTTGTTACAGCTTCCTAGGAAACTGAATCCATCACTCTTCCTCACCCCCAGCTTCACAGCTAATTGAGAAATAGAAATCCAGGATCTATCTGTAGATGTCAGACCCACACCTGACAAGAGAAAGTCTACAGGGTAGGAATTTACCCAGGGCAACATGGAGGACCCCACCTGCTTCATGTCCTGTCAAGTAGAGAGCACGGAGGCAAGATGCTGACAGGCAGCTGAACCCCTCCATAGTGAACTGACAGTTCACCACTTCACTGCCTGGCAAATCATCCCTCTTTTCAAGGGGAGAGGCAGGTGGAGCCAATGGCCAGAGTCTCCTTAAGACATCAAGAGTATTGGGGAAATTTTGGTTTTGCTGTAAGCTAAAAGAGAAAGAATCTGGGCAAAATTGACTCATCTAGTTAGTTGTTTGTCAAGTATGTACAGTGTCAGTCCTGTACTAGATACTGAATATATGATGATGAGCAAGATAGAGATTCTGTTCCTAAGGAGCCCACATCTCATCAGAGAGACATACAGTGATCAAATCATCGCCCCAAGGGATAAGTGAATGAAACAAAAACATAAGTCACTGCAGTTTCTCATGTCATGTGCCTCAGTGGGCAGCACTTGTTATGGAGATGGCCGGAGAGTCATATGGAAGCAAAAGATAAGTACCTGCATCTCTTTGGAGAAAAAGTGCCAGGTGCTACCTACAGGTGAAGGACACAAGTGCATCAATAGTGATAGGAGAACAAAAACCAAGGGAGATGTGACATAGCCAACAAAGTAAAATCAAGTCTGTTTTAAACAACCAGGCTCATTCTTGTTTATGTTCAGCTCTTCATCACCTGCAGTGGGATCTGTGTACATACTACATGACTAAAGATTGACTTTGTTTGGGAGGAGAAACATTGAAAGGGTTTTGATAATTGTGAAAGAGTTTCCCCCAAGACAGTGTAGTATGACAGTAGATTTAGGTTCTTTACATGTCCAAATCCTGTGTCACTGTAACATTAGGTTAAATTCCATAAAATAACACATTCTCATGCTTTGACTTTATCAAATTCAACATATTTTTTCATTGTTTTGCCTCTCTTTAGAAGTCCCTCTTTTGGGTCAAATTACTCCAACTATTGGCTCTGGGGAGTGATTCCACAGTCCTGGCCAGTGTGGATTAGGATTTTGTACTGACCTTGTGAATACAGAGGCAACAGGTCTGCTTTAACTCAATAAACACTCATGGTAGTCTTCTTGGTATTTGAGCCCTTGCATCCACCATTTTGTTCAGCTTCCCTTTCTAACACATGGGATAGAATTGTACTGTAAGAAAACAAGGCCTGTTTAGGACATAACAAGTTATCTAGAGTTGAGAAGAGAAAGAGGTTGCAAAAGCAACTCATCTGATTTCCCTTGCTGTCTAAAAGCAGAAAACCAGTGAGAATTGTATTGCTGCATCTGTTCACAGACAGAGTATTTGCATAAGCTTTCAGTTTTTGACACTGCTCAGAAGAGTCTGCTTTAGCTCCTACTTAGGAAGTCTCATAGGATCTCATTAATCCTAAATAAGGATTTCGTTTATTTGTTCTGTTTTGTTTTTTACTTAACAAAGGAAACAAAATGAATGTCAAGGGTTCAAGGCAGATGTGGTGAGTTCTGACATTACTTCTGACATTTCTTGTTGCTGGTCAGGTTATGAGAGGTACAATGCCATGCGAGCAGACCCAGCACTCTGCTTCCTGGAGAAAGTTGGGATGCCGGATGAGAAGTCCCTTTCTGCAGAACAGAGTGTTGCAGATGGCACTTCAGACATTCCTGAAAGGTGAGAAGCCTGCAGGCTGACTCAGATGTCTTAAGCCATGCCACCAATTTATGACTCATTCAACACCATCCAACACTCTTCATATCTCTTCTTCTATGTCTATCATCTCCCTTGGTACACTGCCACTGCCTCCCCAAATTGCTACTTTATTACTGTGCCTCAGACGTATTTTTTCACTTCCAAATGCTTCAAACCCAATTCCAGTTCCTGTCCTTCATGAGGTCCCCAGGCTGCCCACCATCCTGTCAGATTGTTAACCAACTTATTTTCATATCTGGCCAGGGGGTCCTCAAGGAAGAATTCAGACTTCTCATACCAGACAGAAAGTTAAGAACAGTCACAGCGAGCACAGGCTTCCTGACCTTGAACATTATTGGCTAAAAGAGCCAGTATTATTTAAGGATTGCATGGTCCATGAGTAAGGTGGGTGGGTTTAGGAGTCACTGATGGCTGGGGCATTTCAGCCTGCCCACTGGTTTTTTGCAAAAATGTATGGAAGCATCCCCTTTGGCTGAGTTTTATTTACTGTTGGCATAACCCCAAAATGTATAAATTCTCAGGAAAACCAAAGTAACAGTTAAAACCTGTAGTTCTCCAGAATATTCATGGTTTCAGAAAATGTAGCATTTATCTGTTAGCTTGTATTTGGTGAACTTTTGGCCCAATCTTCTCTCCCTAAGTAACAAATATTCCTTTACATTGCCCAGGGCTATGGTCAGGCCTGATCCTGAGAGCATGGCACTACTGATAGCCCTGTACCATCTGCTCAGACCAAGAAAAGCCTATAACCCCTGGTGAAGGCTCAGTTGTCATGATGTTTGTTCTTTGCCCCAAAGTCATTTCCTGTGGACAGATAATAAAGATGTATTCTGGGAGATGTTAATAAAGGCCCAAATGACTGGTGATCCTAATACTAGCATCACTGGGTCAGGAAAAACACTCCCTTGGTGAAGTACCTGAATGTAGCATAAAGCTTACATTTTTGTGGGATGGTTGTTCTTTCTAGTTAAGCACTGAAGGTTGGAGATTCTCCTACCTCCAGGACCTAAGCAACAAGAACTAGCATATTTAGGACAAGAATATTTCAAAGTCAGCTTTCGAAGGAATCATGAAAAATCATGGATAGGCATTAGCACTAGTTAAGCTGACAGGAGAGAAGACATTAGACAACTGACCTAGCCACAGTGTCTGATGGCAAAGAGGCCAAAATGCCCTTGTCTCTCAGTGGCAGAGCAAAACTTCCTTCCCAAACAAAGTGGGCTGGGCCGTGTGGCTCATGCCTGTAATCCCAGTGCTTGAGAGGCAGAGGCAGGAGGATTGTAGGTTTGAGGCCAGAGGCAGCCTACATATCTTAGTGAGACCCTGTCTCAAGATAAAAAAATTAAAAAGGGCCTGGAGTGTAGCTGTAGCAGAGTGCTTGCAAAGTATGCATGACACCGCCCTGGGCTCATCCCTCTAGCACTGCCAAAAAAAACCTTTCGCTACATGTAAGTGATTCTGTGGGAAGATTGGTCCCATTGTGGTCTGAGATTGGTACATACAGTGTCACTTTCAGAGCCACATGTGCAGCCAGCTCTTGATGGGCATTCACTACCTTTTTTATGATAGTATCATTGTTGCTGGAGTTTAGCTCAGTTGATAGAGTACTGCTGTGTGCACTCTGAGACCTGGGTTCAATCTTCCAGCCCTGCAAAAATGGGAGAAGGACCTGGCAGCCCACTGCTGAAACAGTCAGCCATTGAAAACCCTATTAATAGCAGAGATCACTGACATAGTGCCAGGCAAGACACAATTTCAAAGAGTGCTTCATTCTGCTATATATAGGATCATTATGAGTCAGACCCAAGTCAATGGCACCTAACAACAACAATCGTTTTTGAGCATCCGGCCTTCAAATTTGCCTGAGTAGATCATGAGGCTGCAGCCTCATGCTGCAATCTCAGTTAAGTGGAAGTGCTTACCCATAGAAGTGATAATACCAGCTGGCAGTTGTTTCTCTCATTTTCAGTGTCTGCTAAGATTTTGAAAGCTGTGGAGAAAGGCATCTATTAATATTCCTTTTAGTCAGTGACTTGGGGCATCATGATTTGAATATAAAGTGTCCCCCAAATGTCACCTGCTTTAAGGTTGATCCCCACCTTGTGGTGCTGTCCTGGGAGGTTGTAGAACTTTGGGAAGTGGGTCTAGTGTAGTGGAAATGAGTCACTGGGGGCTGGCCTTAGAGATTTTTATCCTGGAACTGTGGTTCCACGCTTTCTGCTTCCTGCTCATGAAGATGTAAGGTTTTTTGTCATGGACTTGCCTCCTGCTGTTGACCTGCTGCCACTATGGACTAATTTTCTAACTCTAAGCCCTCAGTACATTTCTTTTCTCCATAAGTTGGTTTCTGTTGTTTTTTTCTGCCACAGTGACAACAATGGCTAAGTAATACAGAAAATTGGTACCAGAGAATGGCATCATTGCTGTGCAACCTAATCCTAACCATGTGGTTCCTAGGCCTTTGGAATTTGTTTGCAGGAGGAGTTTGGAAGAGTTTGGAGCTGTGGGCAAGAGAAGCCCTGGAGGGCTTGAGGGGAACTTCTGGTGAGAGTAAGGAACACCAGAACACTGCTACCAATAGAAATGCAGATGGAGCTCACAGTGTTTCAGAGGAAAATGAGGACTGTATTGGACATTGGACTACAGACAGTTTATGCCATATTCTAGCGAAGAAACTGTGTTCTACCCTTGTCCTAAAGACTTGCATGAGGCTGAATTTAAAACTAATGGAATAATTAACTTGGTGGAGAAAATATCAAAAAGGCCTAATGTTCAGGCTGTATACTGGTTGGTACTTGGTGCTTTCAGCCAGACATATGATGAGACAGAGCAAAAGTTAAACTAATAAGATCTGAAAAATGTACAGTTTAAAGGGGGAGGCTGTGTGTCATGGCCCATGCCTGTAATCCCAGCAGCCCATGAAGCTGAGGCAGGAGAATTACAAATTTAAAGCCAAAGGCAGCCTGCATAACTTTGTAAGACCTTGTCTCAAAATAAAAAATAAAAGGACTGAGGTTGCAGCTCAATGTTGGCACACCCTGGGTTCAATCCCCCAGTACTGCAAAAATAAAAAGAGGAAAAACTGCACCTTATCTAAGATTACTGTGGACTGGGCTGGTTTAGGCCAGGAGGCCTTAATTATTAAAGAGATAACCTGCAGTGAAGGGAAACCTTGAGCTTTTCACTAGGACAAAAGAAATTCCTTCTGGGAACAGAAGGTGTTGGCCAAACCCTTCCTATCAAAGCTGTCTCCCCAATGCACTCCTGAGAAGGGGCCACCCAGGGAAATGATTTCTTGGCCTGGGCATACAGAGGCCTCTGTTGTAGCAGGTTCCAAAGGATGAAGGTACCTCTTGAACTGGCAGCAAAACTTAAGCGATGTCCATGTGGTGCTGATTTTGCAGGCATGCAGAAAGCAAGAGTTAAGGGGTTATGGAGGCAGCTACCAAGGTTCCAAAAGATAGCTAGGAGGCCAAGCCATGTGTATCAGGGTCAAATGACCTGCATGGAGCCCCTGAAGGGGGGGTATGTACAAAGTTTTGCAGATGGTACTTAAACAGCAGTGAAGACCCAAAGACATTGGAGATGCTGACAATGTGAAGTTATTGGCAAGAGGTGGAGCCAGCTCAGGAAGGCCATTTGCAACAAAGCCACAGGGGCAGAGCTGCCCAAACCTCTGTGAGCCCAGCTGATGCGAGCTGCCAGATCATGTCACATGTGTCAGATACTAGACTTAAAGTAGCAGAGTTTGTTTGTCCATTGGGGTGTCGACCCTATCTTTCCTTTCTGTGCCCTCATCCCTCCTTTTTGGAATGGGAATACTTACTCTGTGTTACTATATATTAGAAGTATGTAACCTGTTTTTTATTTTGCAGGGACCCACAGCTAGGTGTGCCATGGGTCTCAGTGGAGACTTGGACTTACAAGCACAGTTGAGTCTGTTAGGACTTTGTGGATTCAAAATTGGACTAATGCATTTTGCATTATGGGATGGGCATGGACATTTGGGGGCCAGAGGCAGAGTGTCATGGTTTGAATATAAAGTATCCCCCAAAGGTCATGTGCATTTGTTGGTCCCCAGGTGGTGGCACTGTCCTGGGAGGTTGTGGAACTTTGGGAGGTGGGTCTAGCTTGGCAGAAGTGAGTCACTGGGGTTGGGCCTTTGGAGATTTTTATCCCAGACCTGTGGCTCTGCTCTCTCTCTGCTTCTTGCATACAAGATGTAAGGTCATCTACCTTGAGCCCCACCTTCTGCTGCTGCCATGCCTATCCCACCACCATTATGGACTAATTCTATGACTATAAGCCCTCAGTAAATTTCTTTCCTTCATTAGTTGGTTTCAGTTGGTTTTTCTGCTACGATGACAACTAATAACATGGGGATTTCTCACAAGCAACCTGGTAGCAGAATAACTCCTGGAAAAATTACTTGAGGCATTCTGATAGGTATGTAATGATACCTTGTGGTTGTAATAACTCATATGTAGTGTGTGTTTACTTCTATTTAGAGGCAATGCAGATAAAGAAAATAATGCTGAAGACAAATTAGATGGCCTCCAGAAACAAGTGGTAAGTCAAATATGCTATGTTGATAACACACGCTATCTTTCATATCAGAAGAAAAATCCTTGTCTTGGTAGTGATGGTCTTAGGGAATATGATTGCATTGCTGAAGTTGCATTGTGTTTTGTTGTGGAAATTTCAAACATACAGACTACATGGCATTTTTATTCTAATTAAACTTGTTATTTTCATATAGCTTCAGAATTTAGATGCAATTGTAAAGTATAATACAGAGAGATACTGTATATCCTTTATCCAGTTTCCCCCATGGTAATATCTTACAAAGCTGTAGTACAACCAGGATACTGACATTAAAATAGAGTCAAGGTATAGAACATTTCCATGACCACAAAAGCCAGCTTGTTACCATCTTATACCATATTCACTTTTCTTTCAGTTGCACCTCCCTTTTAGTCTCTAGCAACCATTAATCTCTTCTCTATTTTTATAATTTTGTCATCTAAAGAATATTCTACAAATATTTACCTTTGGGAATTGTTTTTTTTTTTTTTTTTACTCAGCATAACTCCTTGAAGATTTATCCAGGTTATTTTCTGTACCAACCAAAGTTTATTCCTTTTTATTGCTGAGTAGCATTCTATGATATAGATGAGCCACAGTTTGTTTAACCGTTCATCCATTTAAAGATATTTGGGATGTTTTCCAGTTTTCAACTAGGTAAAAATAAGTCTTGTAAAAACATTTGCATACAGATTTTTTTGTGTGAACATAATTTTTATTTTTCTGAGATAGATATTGAAGAGTATAATTGCTGAATCATAAAGTAGTTACATGTTTTAGTTTTCATAAGAAACTACTAAACTATTTTGGAATAGCTATACCATTGTATATTCCCATTGGCAATGGATAAGTGATCTATCTGCTTTCTCCCCACCCTCTGTCCTCACAGGCATTTGGTATTATCACTATTTTTTTCACATGGTCCACTCTCGTAGGTTTATAAGGATACCTTGTTGTAGTTTTATTTTGCATTTCCTTAATACTAGTGGTGTTGAACACTAGCTTAATTTATGTGCTTAATTGCCGTCTTTATATCCTATTCATTAAAATTTTTCTTCAGGTCCTTTGCCCATATTCTGATTTAGCTGTCTGCAAGTTTTACTGTTGATATTTTAGAGAGTTCGTTGTAGATTCCAGATACTAGTCTTTTGTCAGATAGTTGGTTTGCAAGTATTTTCTCCTACCCCATAGTTTGTCGTTTTATCCTATTCACACTGTCTTTAACAATTTCCTGTAGACAGCATATTACTGAGTCATTTTTAATGCACTC
The DNA here is from genome assembly GCA_007922755.1 of Pedetes capensis. Classification (NCBI taxonomy): domain Eukaryota; kingdom Metazoa; phylum Chordata; class Mammalia; order Rodentia; family Pedetidae; genus Pedetes; species Pedetes capensis. The sequence continues at coordinate 144,157 of VMDO01002728.1, read as the reverse complement.
TGTCAATCTCTGTCTTCTACTTGGTGTATCATACCATTTACATTTAATCTAATTATTGATACATTAAGGTTAAGTCTGTCTTTTTTAATTGTTTTCTGTTCATCTGTGAATTTTGTTTTCTTTTTCTTATCTTCCTCTGGGTTACTTTTTATTTTTGTTGTTCCATTTATCTGCACTAAGATATAACTTAATGCTTGGGATATGTTCTGAGAAATTTCTCATTAGGTGATTTTGTTGTAGTATACTCACAACTGTATTATACAAACTAAGATGCCAGTGACATCACTAAGTTATATAATTTTGTAAGGACCACTGTAAGATGTTGTTAGGTACTATCAGTCATATCTGACTCATAGTGACCCCTATAGAGTTTTCAATAGCTGATTGTTTCAGGATTGCCTTGGGAGTGGATTGCCAGGTCCTTCTCCCATGTTTGGGGTGCTGGGAATCTAACCCAGGACCTTAGAGACTGCAGAGCGGCACTCTACCAACTAAGCTAAATAACATATGGGGCTGGGATTTAGCTCAGTTGGTAGATCACCTAACAACAACAATAACTGTAAGATATACGATCTATCATTGACCAAAATATCCTTTTACAGCACAAGACTGTCTATTGATTTTTTTTTTTTCCAGTTCTGGGGCTTGAACCCAGGGCCTTGCGCTTGCATGTTTTGCAAATGCTGGACCACTGAGCTGCACACCCAGCCCATTTTTTTACTTTTTTGACATAGGGTCTTACTAAATTACGCAAACTACCTCTGGTCTCAAACTTGTGATCCTCCTGCCCCTACCTCCCCAGCCGCTGGGATTACAGGTGTGCGCTACTGCGCCCGGCTTGTCTGTTGCTTTTTATAACTTAGTGGTTATTGTAAGTTTTTCATCATGCATATATATCACAATCCTCTAGTTACCATCATTTTACCAACTGAAGTGAAATATTGAAACTTCACTTCCACTTTTGTCTCTTTACTCTCCCCCATTTATAATCTTAAACATTTCTTCTATATACATTTAAGACCACATCAGATAATGTAATCATTTTTGTTTACACTGTCAAATATAATTTAGAAAGCTGAAAAAAAGAAGGGAAGTCTACTACATTTACCATTTTGTTGTGTTGTTGTTTTTGGTTTTGTTTTTACCATGTTCTTCCTTCCTGGTGTTCTGAGGTTGCTGCTTCTCTTATTTTCATCCGTTGAGAGAGATTCCTTTAGCAGTTATTTTAGGGTAGATCTGATGGCAACAGTGCTCTCCTTGGTTTATCCAAAGATATTTTAATATCTCTTTCAGTCATGAAGGACATTTTCACTGGATAGAGGATTCTGGGTTGATAGTTCTTTTCCTTTAGCTCTTTAAAAATGTTGTGCCACTTGCTTCTGGGCTCCATGGTTTTTGAAGAGCAATCATCAGGGTGATTGTTTTTCTCTCATAGGTAAGGTGTCTTTTCTCTCTCACTGCTTTCTTTCATTATCTTTTAATTTTTCAGAGGTTTAACTGTGATATTTTTTATATTGGTTTCTTTGAGTTTATCCTGTTTATAGTTCACTCACCTTCTTGAATCTGTAAGTTTATATGTCTTTTGCTAAATTTGGTGCATTTTCAGCCATAATTTCTTAAAGTATTTTTTTCTGCTCTGCCTTCATTTTCCTTCCCTTTCAGGATGCAGATGAATATTAGATCACTTGTTAGAGTACTACAGGTCTCTAAGGCTGTTTAATTTTTCTTTTAGTTCATTTCTTCCTGTTGTTCACATTGGATACTTTATATTATTATATCTTCAAGTTTACTGACTACTTTCACTTTCTCTGCCATTCTGCTGTTGAACCTATCTATTGACTGGTTTTTACATGTACTTTTTTTCTTCTATTTAGTGTATTTTTCAAATCTAAAATTTCCCTTTAGTTCTTTTGATTTTTGTGTCCTCACTAAAACTTGTTTGACAAGCATGTTCAGAATTGCTTATGGACTTTTAAATTCTTATGTCAGATAATTAAGACCTCTGTCATCTGGGTGTTGGCATCTGTTACTGTCTTTTCCTTCAGTTTGAGATCTTCCTGGTCCTTGGTAAGTGACTTTATTGAAACCTGTATATTTGCAGGTATTACATTTTGAGATTCTAGATCTCATTAAAGCCTTTTGTTGTAGCTGACTTCCTCTGATACTTGTCCAGCAAGGGGAACAGGAGTTTTGGGCCACGTGTTTTCTGTGCGGTGGGAGTAGACCTCCATGTTTTGGGTCTGCTCCCACTAACATCTGGAGGAAGTGTTTCTCAGTACTGTTCGGCAGTAATAGAAGTTCATATCCCACATGGTCTTTGCTAACACCATGTGTGGGAGGAAGGGACTTCATTTACTACCTAAGGATGGAACTCCTAATTCCCTACTTAGCTTTTTCTGGAAAGGCGTGTACAGCAGCAGGCCTGGCTCAAGGGTTGGTGTTCCTCCAAACATATTGTTTCAGTACTGGACATCAGGCTGGATCTGTTTACAATTGGTCCACCTCAGTATCTGGGAGAACCCTCTCCTGATTCTATCTGCTCATGATTGTATTCTAGCGCTCAGGTTTTAAGGATTTGAATACAAGAAATAATAAACACAGTAATTTCACAAATGTGTACACAAGCAGTTCCATACTTCAGCCTTGCTATAAGGAAACTTAAGTTAATTTTACTGATTCTGCCATAGCCCTTCCATGTGTTCCTGATTGGCAAGTTATGCGCGGGTGCTTTTATGTGGACAGCTTTCAGAGCCGGGCCTGGCCTGTAGTTGGTCTGGTAGTAGCCTTTGCATGTGAGCTGCTAGTGAGAAAAAGGGGCATATATGTACATCTGAATACTTGACTAGAAAGAAAAGTGTAGTAAATTATCCACATAATTTAATGTCTTTACTCTGTCATCCAGTAGCCATGAAAATTTGGCAAAGTCCTATAACTTTCTACGACTTTAAGTTTTATTAGCTGTCGAATGAGGACAATAATACCTCATGTGCTCACTTCATGTCATTGAGGTGAGGATCAACTTAAACAAATGAAAAAATGCTGTGGATGAGTGAAGTTCCACATAAAGTGTTACTTTCATTTCTTTGATGCCTGGCTTGTTTCACTGAAAGCACATCCCAAATTCCACTCTCTGGGTCCTCTCACTCTAAAATGATTAGCTTATATTTCTTAGCATCATTTTTTCCTGAATGATTGATGATTGATGTAAGCAGAAATCAAGGCACTAAGTGTTAGACTGTGCAGTTCAGATACAAGACCTTCTGTATGCCAAGGACCTGTGAACCTGGACCATCACTGTTTTAGCACATCATGTACTCACACTAAACTGCCTGTTAACTAAAATTCTGACATCTTTTTTTACCTTAGCTGCCGACAAGCTAAAGATTCTCCATTCTGTCATTTCTAGAAAGGGGAAATACCTCTAAAAGAGGACAGGATACAGAAAAAGGCACTAGCTAAAATCAGAAACCAAAAGGGAAGAGCATGCTCTGTGATTCTCAAGCTTAAGGAAGTGAAGAAAATTCAAGCTTCGAGTGGCAATTGTGGAAGGTTCTATAGGGAGAATATTAAACGATGCAGGAAACATCAAAAGAAGATGGAAGGAATACACAGACTCGTTATACAAAAAAGAATCAGTAGATGACCAACCATTTAAGAGGTTGCATATGAAGAGGAACCAATGGTTACTGAAGGATGAAGTGGAAGCCGACTTGAAAGAACTGGTGAAACACAAGGCTCCAGGAATTGATGGGATACCAACAGACATGTTTCAACAAACAGATGCAGCACTGGAGGTGTTAACTGTTTATGCCAACAGATTTGGAAAACAGCTACCTGGCCAACTGACTGGAAGAGATCCATATCTGTCCCTATTCCCAAAAAAGGGGATCCAACTAAATGTGGAAACTATCGGACAATATCATTAATATCACACACAAGCAAAATTTTACTAAAGATCATTCAAAAGTGACTGCAGCAGTATATAGACAGGGAATTGCTGGAAAATCAAGCAGGATTCAGAAGAGGGCAGGGAACCAAGGACATCATTGCTGATGTCAGGTGGATATTAGCCAAAATCAAAGAATATCAGCAAGATGTCTATCTATGTTTTATGGACTACACAAAGGCATTTGACTGTGTGGATCATAACAAATTATGGATAACACTTTGGAAAATGGGAATACCAGAGCACCTAATTATACTCATGAGGAATCTGTATGTGAGCCTGAAGGCAGTTGCTTAAACAGAACAAGGAAACACTGCCTGGTTTAAAGTTGAGAAAGGTGTGCATCAGGGCTGTATACTTTCACCCTATCTCTTCAATTTATACGCTGAGCAAATAATCCGAGAAGCTGGACTTTATGAGGAAGAACATGGCATCAAGATTGGAGGAAGACTCATTAACAACCTGCATTATGCAGATGACACCACTCTGCTCACTGAAAGTGAAGAGGATTTAAAATTTACGGATGAGGATCAAAGATCATAGCCTTCAATATGGGTTGCGACTAAACATCAACAAAACAAAAATCCTTACAACTGGGTCAGCACGCAACTTCACAATAAATGGAGAAAAGATTGAGGCTGTCCAAGATTTTGTTTTACTTGGCTCTATAATCAACACCTGTGGAAGCAGCAGTCAAGAAATCAAAAGACGCATTGCTCTAGGAAAAGCTGTGGCAAAATATCTCTTTAGAGTATTGAAAAGTAAAGATGTCACATTGAAGATGAAGGTGTGCCTGACTCATGCCATGGTATTTGCAGTCGCATCATATGGTTGTAAAAGCTGGACATTGAACAAGGGAGACAGGAAAAGAATTGATGCTTTTGAATTATGTTGCTTTTGAATTATGTTGCTGGAGACCCATATTGAATATACCATGGACTGCCAAAAGAACCAACAGATCTGTCCTAGAAGTGCAACCAGAGTGTTCCTTGGAAGCAAGTATGGCTAGCCTGTGCCTTACATATTTTGGACATGTAAGTCAGGAGAAACCAATCCCTGGAGAAAGACAACATGTTTGGGAGAGTGACAGGTCAGCAAAGAAAAGGAAAACCCACCACCAGATGGATTGACAGTGTCTGCAACAGTGGGCTTAAATATAAATAAGATCATGTGCCAGGCACAGAATAGGGAAGTGTTTTGATCTGTTGTACATAGGTTTGCTATGAGTTGGACTCGACTCGACCGCACCTTACAATAACAACAACAATACCAAAAGATTTCCCTGCTTGGGAGTTTTACCAAGAGTGGTTTGTGTTTACCAACTGTGCATCGAGAAAAACTGCTGGATGGGCTGGAGGAGAAACTTGTGTGCTTACCTCACAACAAGCTGGGAGCTTGAATCCTTGGGTTTAGGATATGATGATGTGCACATCAGCCACCATCATCTTGTGATAAGGAGCATGGTTGCTACAGGGCCCACCACCTGAGTTTTATAGGGTGTAGAGCATTTCTCATCTGGAATTTTCTATACTTACAAATTTCAGCATTCAAAAGACCATACAGAGACAAGCAAGGTAGCTCATACCTGTTATCCCAGTGACTCGGGAGGCAGAGGAATGAGGATCACAAGTTCAAGACCAGAGGCAGCCTGTATAACTTAGCAAGATCCTGACTCAAGATAAAAAGGAAAAAAAAAAAATGGGCTGGGCGTGCAGCTCAGGGGTAGAGCACTTGCAAAGCATGTGAATGGCCCTGTGTTCATCTCCCCAGTGCGACCCCCACCTCCCCCAAAAAAGACATTATGGATACTCTGGGGATATCCAGAAAAGTACATTCTTGCAGGAATATACACAGGGCATGTTGTTATTAGTTGCTGTTGAATCAAGAGTGGTTTTGTTTTTGTTTTGTTTTGTTTGACTCCCTAAATAGGACAGAATGAGACAGCACATTTCAGTGCCACTTCAAAATGGTACAACAGATCATCCTGAGGTTTCTACTCTTCGTTGACATTAGAGGGCAAGAGACAGTTTTGGCCTGGGGAAGGGAGGTTAGCTAGTGCTCCCCACTTCTAAGTATCTTTTCATTTTCCAAAACAGATTTTCCTTTGGGACTCTCTTGTTGCCCTTTTTCAGAGCCTTTTTTTGGCTCTCAACTCAGACTTTTTATGCATGAATTCCATCTCTACCACTTGGTAGCCATGTGACCTTGGGCAAGTTACTGAGCTTTTCTAGGGCTTGTTTTTGCATCTGTAAAATAAGGATAGTAATAGTTTCTACCTCATGAGACAGTTCAGATAACTAAACAAGGTAAGTCACATAAAGGGTTTTGCACAATGCTCAACACAGTTCTTAGTAATATTAGTAGCTGTTATCACCATTCTACATAAGGGAAAAATACATTCAGAAAATGGACTCTTGTTCCTCTTTACATTCTCAGAGTTTTCCCTTTTAGTTCCTTCCATGGTACCAAGGCCCAGGAGAGGGTTTTTAATTTCAACTATTGGTGGTTGTAGTTATCTGTCTGTTCTTACTGTATTAAAGTGCTAGTCTTCTGTCCAGAGGCCAGTAAATACTTTCAGTAACATACCAGAGAGTAACTGTCTTAGGCTAGGGAGTCACATATACTCTCTCTCATATTCTTTCCTTTTGGTACCTTTTTAAAAATGTAAGAACCATTTCTAACTTAAGGATCACACAAAAATGAATGCAGGTGCATTTTGCTGACTCTTGTTCTCTCCAACCCCATGCTCTAACATGGCAAAGTCTTGAATCCTGATGTGGGTTCTGTGCTGTCATTCAGGTCAAAAGATGGTAGTTGGAAAACAATTTTCAGTGTTAAAAATGAAGTCCAATTGAAAAATAATATGATCTCCATTCCCACCTCCAGACTCCCACATACACTTTGTTGTTGTTGTTGTTGTTGTTGTTGTTGTTGTTGTTGTTGTTGTTAGGTGCCGTCGAGTTGAGTCTGACTCATAGCGACCCTATGTACAACAGATCTAAACACTTGCCGATTCTGTGCCAGGCAAACGATCTTATTTATGTTTAAGCCCATTGTTGAGACACTGTGTCAATCCATCTGGTGGAGGGTTTTCCTCTTTTGCGTTGACCTGCCACTCTCCCAAACATGATGTCCTTCTCCAGGGATTGATCTCTCCTGACTACATGTCTGAAATATGTAAGACGCAGTCTGGCCATTCTTGATTCCAAGGAGCACTCTGGTTGCACTTCTTCTAGGACAGATTTGTTGGTTCTTTTGGCAGTCCATAGTATATTCAATAGACGTCTCCAGCACCACAATTCGAAAGCATCAATTCTTTTTGTCTCTTGTTCAATGTCCAGCTTTCACAACCATATGATGCGACATACACTTTATAAGGAGCTTTTAAGGTTCATTCCTGAGACCAAGACAGGGCTCATGAAGGAATCTCTTAGTGCCAGTTTGACAAATATACCAACTTGGACAAGCTCTCTGCCTGTGATCTTACTCCAGATTCACTTAGAGCTCCAAATTGTAATTTTCATTTTAAATTCCCGGAGGTTTGTACCATCAGGTCTCCTATCTGGAGCAGTCGTGTTTTATGAAAATAGTGTCTGTTGCTATAAAGTAAGCTAACCATAATGAACATGAGCCTGACACTTTCTCACAGTAAAAACCAAAAATGCATGCATGTTCTTTGCAAAGTGACAGTATTAAATTGCAAGTGACAATGATAAAGCAAATATTTAAACTCACAGCTAAAATAGTGCTTGTAAAATATAATCGCCAGGGAGAGCATGCCAGTTCATCATTCCTTAAACTGACTTTTTATGGGAAGACTCATTCTGGGGGGGGCAGAATACTTCAAATAACTGCTTTCTGACTTCTTTAAAGCTGAGCATACGTAAGCTATATGTATTAGCTACTATCTTGGTCTCCCAAATGTTTTGTAGGAGATATCTCCTGTACATGCTTATTCCTTACATGTAAAGCCTCTCTGAAATGGCTTCTTTTAAGCTGCATTTTGCTAATGGAATGGTTTTGTTTATCCCTAGGGGAGTCCCAGTGATGGAGGTGATGGCATTTTTGGTGAAAAGAAGGATGACAGCCAGGCAGGTGAGACTGTGTCCTTCTGAAGGCAAAGAAAAGTAAGGTCCCAGTTTGTAGTTATCCTGTAGTCTATATGTAATGAAAGTGCCGGGTTGTTTTTATTGTTGTTGTTGTTGTTGTTTTGTTTTTTGTTTTTTTAAGGAGACTCATGTAAAAGCCAAGTTAAGTTGACCTGTAGTGAGTTTCCTGGAGTCACACATGGCTCTGGCTTCCTCTACCTGGCATTGAAAAGCAAAAGTAAAACAAATGATGTCTTAAGTTAGGATAAAATCTGAGAGATAAAAAGGAACTATGATTTCCTTGATTTTGTTTGGTTTTTATTTTTTGTTTGTTTTTGTTTTTGTTTTTGTTGTTTTATTTTGTTTTGTTTTGCAGTACTGTGGGTTGAACCCAGGGCCTAGCACTTGCATGCTTTGCAAGTACTGGATCACTAAGCTGCATGCCCAGTGCATATTTTTTCCTTTTTGAGACAGGGTCTCGCCAAATTACACAGACTGCCTCTGGTCTCAAACTTGCGATCCTCCTGCCGCCCCAGCCCCTGCGCTGCCTCCACCCTCACCCCACCATCCCAGTCACTGGGATTATAGTCATATGCCACCATCCCCAGCTGTTTGTTTTTTTAAGAAAGGGTTTTTTTTTTTTATTCTTGTTTTTGTTTTTGCATTTCCTGAATTCAAACTTAACAGAGGCTTTAGCAGTTGGAAAGGACCAGCTACACAGAAGGACCTAGTTGTGTATAAAGAAGGCAACAAAGCATTTGCTCATTCTTATACTATGGAACAGTTCTGCCACCCAGAAAAGGACATGTGTATTTGAGAAATAACAGCACTGATCACAACATAAAGCTGTTTCCTAAAGCAAAATTACAGTCCTTGCTACTATGCTGAGCTCCTGGGCTGATTATTAAAGCAGTACCTACTTTGATTAAGAGGTTGTATCAGATTTGTTTTTATTTAAACAAAACCAAAAAATCAGTTACTGTTGTTTTAGTTCTGTTCATAAATACTAATGTCCTCACTGATGTTTGAAGCCCAGGATGGCTCTGACCCAGACAAATCACCTTGGCCCGTTCCATCCGCGCTCACGGCTCGTCTCCGGCGTCTGGTCACTGTTTATCAGCGCTGTAACCGCAAGGAGCTCTGCCGACCTGAAATCCTGGGACCAAGTAACCAAGGATATTGGGTTCAAGAGGAACTGTTCAGGAGAACCTCAGAAATGGACATCATCAACAAGGAAGCCCAAAAGAGGTAAAGGCCAAGAGCCAAAAGGCATGATGAAGTGTTCACTAGGTAAAGGGGCCAAAAGGGAAAGCTGATAGTTAGAAGGCAAGTGTATTTGTGTTCTCATGTGAAGTTAGATTGTCTCCAGAATTCATTAAATGCAACCTCCAGGGTGATGGTGCTGTCATGGTGACTAAGGAGTCTAACAAGATCTGGGACACCCTCTATTCACAATTTCTAGACTTTTCTGACTTTCCAACTTGACATTCTTCGTAAGTCAGACCCCATTCTCTGGGGATGTGGTTTAAAAGCACCGCACTGGTGAATATCAGACCATTTCAGACACCCTCGTTCTTGCAACAAAGGGAATAGTGTGCACTAAAGCTGTCTTGTTATAGTCATAAGTCTTTATCAAGCCTTTGAGAGCAATAAATACTACAAAATGCAAGCCTAGAAGAAAGGTATAAATTACCAATAGTTACTTGCTCATCTGAGAACTAAGCTAAAACCCTATGGACAGAAGGCTAGTATAGGCTAGGAATGAGCATATCAACAAATCTGCAATTCTTTAGGTCTTTATCTCTCTCTGTCCTTTCATTGAAGCATCTAGTAAATTAAAGGAACATAACATAGTAAATCCAATTACTTTTCTATACTCCTTCTCACTTTATGAAATTTGGTAATCCAGGCAAAATATTTCTCCCATCTCGCACACCTGCAAAGAGCAGAACCAGAACCTTTTCTACCTGTTTCTCATTGTCCCAGTGACCCTTTCCTCATCCCAACCTCCATTCCAAGCCGGGGTGGAAAGTAGAATGCCCAGAAACCCTTTATACAGACTGGTGGCATGTACTGATTCACTCCCTAAATTGTTGTCTTAATCCTGTAATCCTGTAAGATGTAGAGACTAGAAGACCTTTGTGTCCCAGAGAAGATAATTAATATGGGCAATTTACCTACATAAAACCAGGAAGAAAGCTGAAGAGAGACGGGCTTAATTCTCTGAGGTAGCCCTTCCCTTCTCAACTCCAGTTTCCTTCTTGTAAAATGGAGAGTTTGAATTTAATGGTCTCGAAGATCCCTCCACGATTCTGTTTCTGTGCTGTCATGGGGAGATGGGGGCAAGTAAAATATTTAAGCATATGTTATATTTTTAAAATCTTTTATCTCCTCCAAGCAGAAGTTAACTAGGTAATTCCTAAAATTGATGACTCAGGAGATAGCAAAGTCTACACACTTTGCAATAAGGAGGTCAATGCCAGAAGAAAGAACGAAAGATTCAACAGTAGTTCTCTGAGAGTAGGGTGATAACCTGTGTTTGTGAGAAACCTGTGTGCCCAATTTAAACAAAAGTAGACAGTAAAACACATAATCCAGCTCCACCTGCTTTCTTGATTTCATGGGCTCTGTTGGTATGTACTCAATAAGTAGTTGTTGACTTTAAAAAAAAAAAAAGAATTTAAGGTGGGTGTAGTGCTGCAGGCCTATAATGCTAGCACTCAGGAGGAGGAGGTAGGTGGATCTTGAGTTCAGGGCCAATCTGGGCTGGCTGGGCTACATAGTGAGACTCTGTCTCAAAAGAAAAGGAAAAACACTTTACTCTCCCTCTCTGATTAAATCTCAAGGTGGACTAGGAGAGAACAAGCAGATTTCTATAGAACAGTATCTTCCTTTGGCGTTGTTTATGATCAAGAAAAGAAGACCTTTGACTGGACGCAGTTCCGTGTCATTTCCCGTTTGGACAAGAAGTCAGACGAGAGCCTGGAACACTATTTTTATAGTTTTGTGGCCATGTGCCGGAATGTCTGTCGTCTGCCTGCATGGAAAGATGGTGGTGAGAAAACTGTCACTGTGTTGTCAGTGAGACACAAAAAGAAAATGCTGGTGTCCAAACTGTAGAATTACTTTAGATATAACTAGGAAAGTGGAGCCTACCTGAGGAATTGAGATAAAGACAAAGTTGTTGTTGTTAGGTGCTGTCAAGTCGGTATCTGACTCATAGCAACCCTCATAGGGTTTTCAATGGCTGAGTGCTTGGGGATTGCCTTGGGAGTGGATTGCCAGGCCCTTCTCCCATTTTTGCGGTGCTGGGAATTGAACTCAGGGCCTCAGAGACTGCAGCACAGCACTCTACCCACTGAGCCAAATCCCAGCCCCAAAGACAAAGTAGGTTCTTTGAAATTCACCAACGTTTAACTGGATCCACCCTCAATAAAACAAAATCTCTTCCCAAAGGGAAAAACTACAGTGAAAGTTGAAATTCAATTAGATATCACAGAAATATTAAGAGACTACTGTTAGCTACTACTTCCAAACTATAGGCGTTTTTAGAACATCCATCGAAATTTATCCTACTCTGAACTTTGCACCTTCCTTAGATGATAATAACTTAGATAGTTAGATAACTTAGACAATAACTTCCTTATATCTTAATAACCTCAAACATTTTATCATGTGTTGACTTGTAGAAAGTGACTGTCATTTCAGTATCTCCTGGTCTGATAAAAAGCCCTCCTGAAATTTCTTCTTGGTTGGAATTTGCAACAGTTTCCTTCAGGCTCCCTGTCAGCCTCATATTTGTAGATAAATTTGTTCTGGACTATGTGGGCTTATTTTAGGAAATCTGAAACTAGCATTGAGCCTACCCAACATGGGTTTTGGGCTGATGACAGCATGCACAGACATCCCTGCCTTTCCCCCCATGGTGCATGGTTAAAGTATTTTCATTCAGGCTAAAGGAGCTGAATGTATTGGAAATATCTGGACCTCGGAATCAATACTAGCAAGACCTGAATTCCAGTTCTGATTCTGTCGCCTTGACCAAGGTAGCTTATCTGAGCCCATTTTATCATGCTTAAAACTGGAATGATGGTGGTATATCAGAGTATTTCTCTGAGAAGTAGATAACGTATAAAATACCTTGTGTAGAGAGAACATAGCATATGCTTATTAAGTGGGAACAACATTGTTGATAGGTTGGGATTTAGCTAAGTTGGTAGAGTACAGCACTGCAGTCTCTGAGGAACCAGGTTTGATCCCCAGCACTGCAAAAATGGGAGAAGGATGTGGCAATCCACTCCTGGAGCAATCCTGACACAGTCAACCATTGAAAACCCTATGAGTGTCACTATGAGTCGGATCCGACTCTAGGGCACCCAACAATAGCAACAACAACAATATTACTTACAGAACTGACATTTTCCTGCATTTCTTTCACCCTCACTTGGTCTGTATCCGTTTGCTTTCAGCTTCCCATGTTAGCAGAGGCCCACACACTTACAGGTTCCATGCTAAGGAGCCAAGCAGTTAAATCATAAGACCAAACATATAGGGGATCACGGGGCAGGGAGTATCCAAAACCACTTTACATGATGGTATTTACATGAAGGCTCTGTATTTGCCTTCTCTCCAGGTCCCCCTGATGCCACCATCTACGTTGAGCCCATCACAGAGGAGCGGGCCGCAAGAACTCTATACCGCATTGAACTGTTACGGAAGGTGCGTGAGCAGGTACTCAGGTGTCCTCAGCTGCAGGAACGCCTCCAGCTCTGTAGGCCCAGCCTCTACCTCCCAGTCTGGTGGGAGTGTGGGAAGCACGATCGAGACCTACTCATAGGCACTGCCAAACACGGGCTCAACCGCACTGACTACTACATCATGAACGACCCCCAGCTGTCCTTCCTGGATGCCTATAGAAACTATGCCCAGCATAAAAGACCTGACACCCAGGCACCAGGAAGTTTCTGTTGCCTTTATCAGACCAACTCCAAACTATATGAATCTCTTGCCTATACTCAAATGAGTAGGACTTCGGAGTCCCTTGAAAGTGAACCTGAGAATCTAGTGAAAATAGAAAGCAGAGATGATCATCTCAGTCTGCCTGGGGGCGCCTTACCTGATGTAACCTGTGAAAACTTTATTTCTAAAGTTCAGGATGTCATTTCCATCGACCATGATGAAAGCCTGCTGCCTGAGTCCTTGGAGAACATGATATATGGTAAGAAGGGGCTCTGCCGAGAGCCAGGCTCTTTTCAGGAGAGCCCAAGTGCCAACACAGAATCCAGAAAAGATACCATCTCAGCCAGCAGAGATGGGAGCTGCCGGCTTGGTGGCCATGCCGCAGAAATAACTTTAGGCTCCTCTCTCATGGGTAGCTTAGAGGCAGGAATGGCTCAAATGAACATTAAAAATGGAAAACATTTGTTGATATCTGTTTCAAAGGAAGGAGAGCCCTGCTGCAGTGAGATGAGGCAAAGACCTGAAAGTGTGGGGCAGCTCGAGGCCAAATGCTTAGCTTCTTCTGCCCAGGATGCAGAAAGTGAAAGTGGGTTTGTAGATCTGTGCAGTCTTAGTGTCTGTGACTCCAAAAGAAATCTCTCATCAGATCAGCAATTAATTGATTTATTAGAAAACAAAAGTTTAGAAAGTAAATTGATTTTGAGTCAGAATCAGAGTGATGAGGAAGAAGAGGAAAATGAAGAGGAAACCTTAGCCATGGTAGCAGGCACAAGAGAAAGACCGAAGGTTTTACATCTCACTGAGCTCATTGCTAACATCCCAAGAGAAAAGAGTCATGGCTTCCATCTGAATGAAGCCAAAAAAGGGAGCCTAGAGGCAGTAAGCCAGACTCTTGGACCACAGAGGGCCTTTCCTCCAGCAGCCTGTCAGTGCCACTGCAAACACATGGAAGGGTGGGCACGTGGCCTTGGGAGTGAGGAATTTGAAGCGGAGAAACCCAAGGCTTATAACCCAGACCTGTACAGAATCAAAGCCAATAATGCCACAGTGGAAAGTGAGCCCACTGCTATTGCATCAGAGCCGTTTAAAGTGAAGCATGAACTTCTAAAAGAATCTTGGAAAGAAAGTACAGAGGGAAAAAAAGGTTTCTCCACATACACTCCTGAAGGAAGTGAGCCCAAGTCCGAAGACATGGATTTTGAGAATAAAGATGATTATGATAGAGATGGAACCTGCCATAATCAAGGTACAGTATGTAGGGTCTTGTGGTCACATGACGGGAAGTGGGGCAGGGGCAGTGGTCAGTAGTTTTAACCTCTGAAAGGGATTTACCTATCCTCACCATGTGTTCCAAACCAAAGATCACAGGCCTTGGTCTGAAAAGTAAACTGAGTAGCTCAGCTGTGGTCATCCCAAGAAGACTGAGGGTGATTATAGACATTCACTGCAGCCTCTTCTGCATCAGGCATATGACCTGGGCAGGGCCTGTGAACTTTATGCAATAGACAAAGTCTAGAGCCCATGGGAAGCAGTTTGTTCTTGCACTAGATCAGGTGCTTTGAGCTGGTTATGTAGAAAAGTTTTGTAACATCAGAGACCTGCAACTAATATAAGTGCTGTTAATTTGCAGGAACTCCAAAAATACAAGTCAAGTTGGCCTTTGTTGAGGTGAGCATAGAAAGCAGCAGTTGTTCATGTTATTGTCAAAACCCTGTGCTTCAATGTTGGGGCATTTGGGTTTGATTCCTTTTAGTACTCAATGCAAATAAATAACAAAGTTATAAGCAACTACAAAAATAGATTTCATCTTTTTCAGTAGGGAAATCTTAGGTAAAGGCTCAAGTTAAAAGGAATTTCAAAATAATAAGAAAAAATCTAGATGATTCTGAAATGCTGTGTGCTTTGTAGGAACATAAATACAGTGATTAGGAATCCTAAGGAACAACAGCAACAAATGATGTTTACTTGTTTTTATTTCTTCAGCTTCAGGGAGTGTTCAGGTGAACAAAAATGGTTCATTTATGCTTGCCATTTTCAAAAACCGAAAACAACCTGCTAATATCTGTCCAGTGCAGAGTGTAGCATTTAGGGAATGAAATAGTCACAGCTTGTTTTCTGGGACAGTGATCCTGTGTTAAAGAGAAGAGGGGGAGGAGGAGCAAGGCCCAACTTATTATCCAGCTCCTTTTTATTTTTAAGCTCCCCACCTTTGGTTTTAGTCACTGTGATTGGAGACTATCTTAGGAAGGAATGGTTCTGAACCCAAATAAAAATTTACCCACTAGCTACGATAAGCAGAACTAAGAATAGCTTGATGGACTTGTGGCCCAGCCATTCCACAAGAAGCCTGGCCACAGCCATGCCCTGGGCTTTCTCCTTACCCTAGACCACCAAGGATCTTTTCCATGGGTCGAATTGTAAAATCCACGTTGCTTATTGAAATCTTGTGGAGAAAAGCACCAAGTAATCAGTCATTGGATACTCAGACCACCAAATGAGCACAGGATGAATATGATAGTTTAGAGGAGATAAGGTCCTCCTTCCCGTTTTTGGTGGCAGGGCAGAGCAGCAGTTAGCCTGGTAAGCCTTGTGATAACTGGATAAGCACTGCATACATGTGGGGGCCTGTGTTTTTCTAAAGTACTTTTGCAGATCTTCCACACATAGGAGGTATGGCAGAGATAGTGCAGGAAGGTTAGCCCTGTTTTGGAGACAAGAAATCTTGAAATCCTGAAAGATCATATGCTCACTGGTGCCCTGTCAAGGCCAGTTCCCACTCTTCCTGGTTCCTTTGGTTAAAATCTCTCAGTGGTGTTTCCATTGGATCCAAAATAAAATCCAATTTTCTCTTAAGACTTACAGGACTCAGGATGATCTAGATGATTTCTGTCCACCCCTCTGCCCCCAACCTCATCTTTATCCTTTACTCCTGGCTGTGTTTTGGTCCTTCGGCATGTCCAAAATACCTTTCCACCATTGCTTCAACACCTTTATGGATGGTCCCTCTCTACTAACTTACATGGTAGATCCTTCCCCTTGTTCTCTACCATAGTACCTTGTTTTTTTCTTTCCTCTCTTACTCTCTTTTCTTTTCTTCTTCTTTTTTATTTTTGGTTGTTTTAATATTAGTGTATAATATTTTACAAGATAATGGATTTCATCTTGACGTGTACAAATGTACTTTGATAATAATTCACCTCCATCTTCACCCTCTTTTGTCCTCTTACCCCTTCTCACCTACTGGTGTCCCCTCCCTCCATAGGTACCCTTCTACTTTCATTTCTTTTCTAATCTAGATTACATGTATGAGAGAAAACATGGTATTTGTCTTTCTGTGTCTGGCTTATTTCACTTACATGATGATCTCCAGTTCCATCTGTTTTCTTGCAAATGACATAATTTCATTTTTATGGCTGGCTATTATGTATGTATACCACATTTTCTTTATCCTTTGTCTGTTGATGGGTACCTAGGCTGATTCCATATTTTGACTATTGCAAGTGTGGATAGTGCTGCAGTGAACATGAGTATGTAGGTATTTCTGTTGTATGTCCTTGATTCCTTCATGTGTATACCTGAATGGTATAGTATTATCATATGAGTTTTATTTTTAGTTTTTGAGTAAACTCCATACTGATTTCCTTAGTGACTGAACTAATCAACAGTATATAAGAGTTTGTTTTTCCACCTGCATACTTGCCAGCATTTGTTGTTTGTTTTGTTGATGTTAGACATTCTGACTAGAGTGAGTTGGAATCTCAGTGTAGTTTTGATTTACATCTCCTTGATGGTTAAGGTTGTCAAACTTTTTTTCATGTGTTTCTTGGCCATTTGTACTTCTTTTGAGAATCTTCTGTTCAGTTCATTTGCCCATTTATTGATTGGATTATTTTCTGATGTTTAATTTTTTGTGTTCTTTATTCTCGATATTAATCCCCTGTTGGATGAATAGCTGCCAGAGATTTTCTCCCATTGTGTAGACTCTTTACCATGGCAGTTTCCATTGCTGTGCAGGAACTTTTTAATTTGTCAATTTTGCTATTATGTTGTGAGCTATTATAGTTCTCTCCAGGAAGGCATTGCCTATGCCTGTATCTTAAAGTGCTTTCCCCTAGTAGTTTCAAAGTTTCAGGTATTACATTAAGGTCTTTGATCCACTTTGAATCTATTTTTGTACAGGATGAGAGATAGGGATCTAGTTGCATTCTTCTACAGTGTGGACTTTTTGTTAAAGTGTTTCTTTTCTTTTCTTTTTTTTTTTTTCCTTTAATTTTATAACAGGGTCTTGCTGTGTAGTCCAGGCTGGCCTCAAACTCAGGATCCTGTCTCATCCTTGCAAGTTCTGGGATCACAAGTGTGTGCCACCATACCCTATGTATTTCCTTCTCTTTATAGCACCGTCCCATCTGTCTTGTTTGTCCTTGGGTCCCCAGGCCCAACAAGGCCTCTTCATAGTAAAGGGTCTCTGCAGCTCCCTGGGGCTCTTGTTGCATAGTCAGAAGTAATATCTCCATGAAAGATTACTTGTCACTTTACAAAGAAAAAAAATCCACACCTTTTCTGTTTTGGGCATCTGCTTGCCATCTATCTGTTCATTCCCTATCATTATTGGTAAGTGCATCTTTGAATATCCATTCAATATTGATAATTAACTTTCCCCATTACTTAAACTTGAAAGAATGAGTTGCTTCTCCATTTTTTTCCATCAGAAAAGTAATCAGAATTTCTGGTTTAATTTGCATCATTTTTTTGCATGAATCAGGTCTCTTTTACCTTTGTTACATTTCATGTCTTTTCACATTTCCTCATTAATTTCACCTTCCCTCATTAATTTCACCTTCTTACTGTGTTACATTGGATGCTTCACAGACCATCCTTTCAGGTGTCAAAGTATTATTATATTCAGTTTCATCGTGTTTACTATGCCAATGAGAAATGTGATCATTCATCTCTGCTTCCTCTTTGATACACAGAGAAATTTCTCTTCTCTCTTTTTTTGTTGTGGGGATGTGGATCCAAGCCCTTAGTGGATTACTTGCAACCTCAAAGCAGAATTAGCCTTTATAGCTTGACTAATGTGGTTCTTCTGGAAGTAGAAGATATGGTAATTAATAGTCAAATTAGCACAGAGTGGACTAATTAAACAGGAAAGACAGAGTCCGATGTCCTAATCTCTCAGCTCACAAATGTCTCCCAAGTGTCTAATTGTTTTTTTTTTTTTAACTTCTCTTCCCAGACTATCCAGGAAAATACTCTGAAGAAGAGAGCAAGAGCTCAGCATCAGGCATTGCAGGAGACCTGGGGGACAACCCACAGGAGGCTCGGGCTCCCACCATTGCTCAGCTGCTTCAAGAGAAAACCCTCTATTCCTTCTCAGAGTGGCCAAAGGTATCTCCCGTAGCTTGCATCCTCTCCTCAAATTATTCCCACCTTGGATTCCTTTATTTTAGACTTTTAAAAATATTTCTGCAAAATGAACTCAGAAATGGTCAATATCTTTAAAAGGTATTCGTTATGTAACATTAAACAATGGATATCTGTGCACTTAAAAAAAGAAAAAGATGTGCACTAGACTATTAAGATAGAAGTGTCAAATTGTCCTGTTTATAGCACTATGAATTTAATCTTCATTGTCTAGACTGAAATTTCTCTTAAGGCTTACAAAAGTGAGTATGTTTGGGTGCTTTCTTGATCAGTTCCTTCTCATGAAAAAACTTGGCCCTCAAGACAAGACATTTTGTGGATTTGTCTAACTTGGTGCTTATTCCTCAGAGCTGTTATCCCTTTTTCCCAGGATCGTGTGATAATTAACCGCCTAGATAATATCTGCCATGTGGTATTGAAAGGAAAATGGCCCTCCAGTCAGCAGTATGATCCCTCGGCCACACTGCCCACCCCCATCTTAACCTGCAGTGCTGGTTCTCGAAACAGCCTCTCAGAGCCAGAAGTGGCAGAACACAGCTTCAGTAATGGAGCAGCATTGGCAGCCCAGATCCAGAAGGTGAGTTGTAGGATGGTATAAACCACAAAACGAAGAATAATGGCCACATCCCACTTCTGAATTGAATCATTCATTCAACAAATATTTACTGAATAGATAGTGTGGGGGGGGGTTGTTGTTATTTTGTCAAGCAATTAGTGTTAATTGAGGACTTCAAACTTTATCCTACAAGTTGTGGAAAGTTATTAAAAGTTTTGGAGCAGCTGGGTGTGGTGGCACACGCCTGTAATCCCAGCGGCTCAGTAGGCGGAGGCGGGAGGATCGCAAGTTCGAGACCAGAGGCAGTCTGCGTAATTTAGCGAGACCCTGTCTCAAAAAGTAAAAAAAAAAAAAAATGGACTGAGGTGCAGCTCAGTGGTCCAGCACTTGCAGAGCATGCAGGCATGAGGCCCTAGGTTCAACCCCAGTAAAAAAAAAAAAAAAGTTTTGGAGCAGAAAAGTAGATGGTGAAAGCAGGGTTTTGCAGCTTAACTGGAGTCTGCAGGGCAGTGTGGGAGGTAACAGTAAGAAAGAAGAGTGTCTCAGCCGTGGGGCCAACTAGAGAATTGATGCAAAGAGAAGCTCTAGACTGTAGGTTAAAAGCAGAGTGGATACAAAGAAAAGAATAAACTTGGCAAGGGTGACTTACAGATATCACCCTGGTTGACAGAACAGTGGTAGCTGATAGAAATTAGGAAATCAAGGCAGGACTGAGCATTTTTGTAGAAGGTGAATAGTTTTATTTGAGGTAAGTTGTTATTAGCACATTGGCCCTCACTCCTGACAGCACATTAATTCTCACTCTTGATAGCACATTGGAATCAGCTGGGGACTATCATTTAATTGATCTGAGATGTGGCATAGGTATTGGGATTTTTTTTCTCCAACTCTGCAAATGATTCTGTTGTATAGCTGAGGCTGAGAATCCCTGAGTTATAAACTTGCTACTGAAAGTGTAGTCCATAGACTAGCAGCTTCAGCAGCATCTGGAAACATGTTAAAAATGCAGACTCTTGGGCTCTACTCAAGGCCTCCTGACACAGAATCTGCATTCTTAACAAGCCATCCAGGATACATGGTACTAACATTTCAGGAGGCTTGAGTTCGATAAACATCTAAGCTGATGATTGGAAAGAATACAAGGTCTGAGGAAAGCAGGCCTGAAGGAGGAGCTGGCATTCAGCAAAACTGGCATTCAAACCTCTTTTGCCATGTGTTTTCACAGGAGAGCTTCTTAGCTCCAGTATTCACGAAAGACGAACAAAAGCACAGACGTCCTTACGAGTTTGAGGTGGAAAGGGATGTCAAAGCTCGGAGCCTAGAACAGTTCTCTGCCACCCACGGGCACCCCCCCATCATCCTCAATGGCTGGCATGGGGAGTCAGCTATAGACCTCTCCTGCTCCTCAGAGGGGTCCCCAGGACCTATGCCACCAGGAACCACATCCCCTTTCCCAGTGAGTGCCAGCACCCCTAAGATTGGAACTATGGGGTCACTTCCAGGAGCCCTTGGCATGGACTTGTCTGGGATTCTGCAAGCCGGCCTGATCCATCCAGTGACCGGACAGATTGTCAATGGAAGCCTCAAAAGAGATGATGCTGCCACGAGGAGGCGGAGAGGGAGACGGAAACA
Source organism: Pedetes capensis (assembly GCA_007922755.1). Classification (NCBI taxonomy): domain Eukaryota; kingdom Metazoa; phylum Chordata; class Mammalia; order Rodentia; family Pedetidae; genus Pedetes; species Pedetes capensis. The sequence goes on along the minus strand of VMDO01002728.1, from coordinate 123,552 downwards.
CGTTGAAGGAGGCATGGATCTCATCTTTTTGAAGGAGCAAACACTTCAGGCAGGGATCTTGGTAAGTATGAGGCCGTTGAACAAAATCCTTGGTCTTTGCACACAGAGAAATAAGCTCTTCTTCCTCAAACAGCAAGCATTTTGATTTATGGATCTTTTATCCCCGTCGCTCTTGTCCTACTCCTGAATCTATGTGAGGCCTAGAGAAATAAGCCAGTAAGTCTTGTCATTTTACACAGAAGTGACCCAAACCTTCCAGTGTGTTAGAAGAGCCACTGGCAATAGAAGGAGCAAAGAAACACAACAGAGTTGAGTTTGCAGCAGCCGTTCTTTAAGGTGGTGAGGCTCTCCAGGAGCTGAGGTGTTGGGAGATGAAACAGGAGTTAGGCTTAGCTGAATGTTGTCCCTCACTTTCCTATCTGACATTGAGTGGCAATGGGTACATCGCAAAGGGTTGCTGTAAGGACTCTCAGGGCTCGCACTGAGGCAGTACATTCCTTAAACTCGTAAACAACAGAGGCAGTCAGAAACTACATGCTTAGCCAACTGAAACCTCTTTAGACTTTCCCTAGTGCTTAATGTTATGTTTTGAGTTTTCCCATTTATTAGATTTTGAGCCCCAAAACAGGAATCACATTTTATGTTTTCTTATTTTATTTGGTTTTGGTTTTTTTTAGACGAGGTCTCACTGGATAGCCCAAGCTGGCCAGGAACTTGTTGTGTAGACTAGGCTGGCCTCAAACTTGAATCAGTCCTCCTGCCTCGGCCTCCCAAGTGCTGGGATTGCAGGTGTGTGCCATCATACCATACTTAATGTTTTCTTATTTTAAAAGGAATAATTGCCAGTATTGACTGTGTCAGGGGTTTCTAATGACTGTCCTGTTTGATCCTCACAACTGATGCTACATATAAGTTAATTTTATTTTTTTAATTATTTTAATATTTTGAAATTTTAATTACGGACCTTGCTGTGTTTCCCAGCTTGCCTCAGCCTCCTTGGTAGCTACAGACTAAACATGCTATGTCACCACACCCTGCTCCTACAAGCTAATTTTAGGATACATTTTTCAAGAGTATAAAGCCATGATTTCCTGGTAATTCACATAGAATTCTAGTGGAATGACTGGTAAATTTTTTTCCCTTGGCCTTGGTATTTTTTTAATTTGTTAATGCAAACACTTAGCACTGACAGAGTATTTTATCAGTAGACCTCATTCTGTTGTTGTTAGGTGCCATCGAGTCGTGTCTGATTCATAGCGACCCTCAAAGTATTATCAATGGCTGACTGTTTCAGCATTGCCTCAGGAGTGGATTGCCATATCCTTCTCCCACAAATTCATTATAGGTGTCTGTAATAGAGATGAGTAAGCCAAGCATAAGGAAAGGTGAGAAAATCACATTGCAGCCTTTTCTGTTACATGAGAGAGCTGGGAACAGAGTGCTGTGGGGATAGGAACTGCTCCAGCCAGTGTTTTGTGGGACAGCAGTGATGGTGATAGAAGAGTAGACTACATCAGAGCAGCTAGGGTGGAGTTGAAGTTTTCCAAGTACACAGAAGGGGAATTGAGGTGACGAGAACACCTCACAGAGAGCTATGGAGTATCAGTAGTGTGTGTGATTCTAAATCAAGCACCCCGGCAGTGATGTTAGGGTGGAAACAGGTGGAGAGGTTCAAAGAAGCCCTTATGTGTTTAACTTTTAGGAATGAGTTTTCATCCTGTCGTGATTAACCGTGCATGCATGCTCATTTTTCCTTTATCCAGGAAGTCCATGAAGACTCAGGGCAGTCCACTCTGAGCACCACACACCCTGAAGGGCCAGGACCTGCTACCTCGGCCCCGGAGCCAGCAGCAGCAGCAGCCAACAGCCAGGCTGAGAAAGCTATTCCCAGCAAGAGCCTGCTTGACTGGTTGCGGCAGCAGGCTGACTACTCCTTGGATGATCCCAGCTTTGGGGCAGTAAGTGTTGGTTGATGCTGCCTAGTACTGCTGTTAACTTGGCTAACTTGGGGCCGGTTTTGATCAGTGCATGCTGACAGAAACCAGAAGGTGGAAGCTGTTTGGGAGAAATCTGTGTTGATCAAGAACATTTGAAAATTGGAGTTTTTGGTTTGTTTTTTAAGGTTTAAATTTTGGATAATTCCTCCAGTAATAGAAATTACAGCCCATGTCAGAATACTGTGTGAAGAATTAGACAGGCACAATCTTAAGAGGACAGAAATTGGCCTAAGTTCAGCCCCTTAGTTCCCAAAAATAACCACATAATATCATAAGATCACACAGAAATCTTTAAGGTTGCATAAACTCTATCACTTGATGAAAATGTTCCAAGTTAATACATATGTGGAGGGGGGCTCTATTTTTAGTTTATCATTACTGCTTTGGAACTTTTCCTTCAAGTCATCTTGCTGCCTTTGCTCTAAGTCTTTCCAGTTAGGAATCTTTAGGAGAGCTCCTGAGCACTGATGTTTTTCCTTGATTTTTCTTTTTTCACTTGCTCATCTGTCCTGGGCACATCTGACTAATAAGATGCTTGAGCAGAGAGTACACAGGAAAAAAGAGAACAAATTCATAGGTGCACACTCTTCCAAAACAGATAAAATCAGACAGGCAGGTAGAAGTGAAGAGAGAATCCAAAGAGAAGGTTAGGGATTCAGCAGTGCCCTGAGAAGCTGATGGGTCAGCACATGGGCTCTGGAGGGCCAGTGACTCACACAGCCAGGTTTCCAGCTTGCTATAGGAACACTGGTGCTTCAAGGAGAGAACATGTAAGGGCTGGTGGTGGGGTCCTATGCAGAGGGCCATCAACAAAAGCAAAACCAGCTGAAAAGCACCACCCTCATCAAAAGACTCTGCAGCAGAATGTTTTGTAATATTGGTCTCCATTTGCCTCCTAGAGTTTTTCAGACAAACCAAAGCAGAGGAGACCACGCTGTAAAGAACCTGGAAAATTAGACGTCAGCTCTCTGAGTGGAGAAGAGAGGGTTCCTGCTGTCCCCAAGGAGCCAGGACTGAGGGTAGGAAGAGAGCTATGGGTATGGGAGCAAGGGGAGCATCCTGGTTGAGCCACACCTTGCACATTTGAGAGTGTGTCCTAGATGGGAAATGGTAGCTGGGTGACATTTTTCCATAGGATGAGAGGCCAGCACAGAAAGTTGATAAGCAGTAGTAAGTGATGCCTGGGACAGTGTTGAGCAGCAGTGTCCCCTGTGGTCACTTGTTTTCTGCCCTTACCGCCTAATCTGTTAATTAAACTATTTCCCAAGCTTGATTTTTTTTTTTTTTTTTTTGAGACAGGGTCTTGCTGGGTAGTCCAGACTGGCCTGGAACTCATCACAGTCCTTATGCCTCAGACTCCCAAGTGCTGAGATTACAGGCATGCACCATCATGTCTAGCTCTTTTCTTTTTTCTTCTCTTTTTTTCCCCGTTTTTAGAGTTACAAGGGAAAAGAAACTTAAACCATCAACAGCAGTCCATTTCCAGTGTTTAACAAAAGTCATTATGGGAAATTTTCATTTATCCAAGTTTTTTTTTTTTTTTTTTACTATCCCCTTAAGACATTTCTTCCTAGTGCTTCTTTACTGGCAGTGAAAAATAACGCTATTTTCCTATTATAGAATCATGAGGCTGGAAGCAACTTCAAAGACATCTGCAGAATACTTGGACTATAACAAATCTGAATTAATTATAATTGACAGATGCTACAAATTTGGAATCGCAAAGTCATAACCTCTAGGGGGCAGCAGTAGCATTTCTTTCAGAAAGGTGTTGTGCAAATTGCACATCAGTGAGCTTTTAACCTCCTCAGAGTGTGTCTTGCCCAGGTAGGAGCTTCTGAAGATCTCAGTGGGGACATCTGATCTTCCCAGACTGCACCATTAAACTCAAGCTCTCCTAAACACCATCTCTTCAGCTCTCTGCCAGTGGTACCTTTCCTTGCATATAAGCTCCCTTCATGGTGTGATTGCCTGAATGTGTTTTCATATTTTAGCTGCAAAAGACCACCTACCCTACTCATTTCCTCCTTGTACAGCAAAGAATTGTCACTTAATGTTCCCAAGGAGTCTGTCATTCCATAGCAGCTCCATAGACAGCTGTTCTTGTTCATCTGCATCCCTCACCATTCAGAGGGAGACCTTGGCCAGTCCCCTGGGTCTGTCACATAGGAAAAACTGCCCTTCTTTCCCCACTCTTGCTTTGTTTTCAGAAAATGTCTTTGTTAGCTTTTTATTAGACTTGCTTGTGCTGTACAGGCAGATCCAGCTTGTTTTTATCTCATCTGTCTTTGTTCAACCTTCCCCTTGTGCTTCAGCACGTGGATGGAGTGTCTTGGTGAAGCCATCAGGTAAAAACCTCCAGTTTATACCTCGTTGTAGTCACTGAGCTCATGGTTTACCAACATATCCAAAAAGCCATGCAGTTTCCCTAGTGGCCTTCTCATTTCTCTCTACATATCTAACAATTTCTGTCACAGTCCTAGAAATTAGCATTCATTGCTCCCTTTTCTAAGTAGTTCTTGCAAGCCAGCCTCTTCCCTAAAAGACATCTTCCTTGTTTGTGAAACGCATACATTGCCTGCCTCTGAGGCCTTTTTCCTGCCAAGAGGCAGGGACAGGAAGCACTTGTCCACCTGGTCCTTAGGGCTGCTTAGCTTCCCCAACAGGATCATGGACACACACTCAGCCTAACTCCAAGCAGGCTGCCTGTCTCCCACAGTTCTTCCTGGGACCCAGGCCTTTCAGGGTGTGCTGCCCCTTCTTTGCCGTAGAAACTCTTAGTCCATTCAGGCTGGTGTAATGCAAGGCTTATAAACAACAGAAAGTTATTTCTCACAGTTCTGAAGGCTGAGAAGTCCAAGGTCAAGAAGCCTGCAAGCACAGTCGGTATCTAGTAAGGGCCCAGTACTCACAGCCAGCCATCTTCTTGCTATATCCTCACGTGGAGAAGTTGCAAATGAGCTCTCTGGGGTCTTGTACAAGGGCACTAATCCCATTCATGAGGGCTTGGCCCTATGATCTTATCACCCTAAAAGCTCTTATCTCCCCATAGTTTTGGGGGTAGGATTTCAACATACACATTTTGGGAAAATACAGATGTTCAGTCTATGGCAGAAACTCTGCCCCTCCTTCTAGAAATAGATTAAAATCCCACAGGGAACTCCTTTCTTCCCCTGAGTTCACATAGCCTTTCTGTTTTGCATGCTGTGGTTTGGCTGGGTAAGGTTTACAGACTTAGCATAACACAAATTGCACGACAGGCAGTGGGACTCGGCTTTATAATACCCAGGACATGGTGGTGGCTTATTAACTATATGCATGTATGCAGATATTTAATATAGTTTATGTATATGTGCATATATTTGTTTTACACACATATATAGTTTTGGGGTTTTGCTGAGCTATCTGACAGTAAATTGCACATACAATATTACTCCTAAATACTTCATTATGCATCCCCTAAGAACATTTTACTATGTAATTATTGTCATTATGCATATGTATATTAATAAGATCTGATATCTAATCCATATTGGAATTTCACCAGTTGTTCCAAAAATGTATTTTAGAGCTAGCTTTTGTTGTTTGGTTTGCTTTGCTTGTAGGATTTCTAAATGAGGAGCCACATATTGCATTTGGTTGTTAGATCTCTTTTCTTAATTCCTTGGAGAAGTAAGAAAGCTTTGGTTGCCACCCTTCTCTTACCTCCACCCAAGAATTCCACCCCAAACATTATCCTGTTTTGTTATTGTTGTTGTAATTTCCTTGTTTTTTGTGGTACTAGGGAGTTGAACCCAGGGCCTCATGCATGCTTTTAAAGTACTCTACCACTGAGCCACACCCCCAGCCAGTTTTTTACTTTTTGTTTTGAAACAGTGTCTTAAGTTATGCAGGCTATCTCTGGAGTCTGTCTCCCCAGTCTCTGGGATTACAGGTGTGCACCACCAAGCCAGGCTCTGCTATCCAGAATTGATGAGCATATTCTTGGGTTGGAATGCCTATGCAATCATCTGGAAGGCAGCTTTGCCTCCAGTGTTGGTTAAACACAAGGCCTCTCCTTTTCTTTGCTCTCTCTGCCCTCTCCCTAGGCCTCTCCTGGAAGAGGAAGCAGGTTTGCTCCCAGGGTATAATTACCAGGAGAGAGAGCTGCCAAAGCCTGTTTTGGCCGCTGTGTGTGGTCGCCAAGCTGCTGGGAGGGGGACCTGCCCAGGGCAGGCAGCAGCTGGGTGGCTAGAGTGACTCTCCACAGGAAGTTGTGAGCATCAGCTTCCATTGCCAGCAGTCCTCTGCTGCATTGTAAATGAAGAGTCTTCTCTTCACCCTGGGCCTTTCAGACCTGAAGGAAAAGATGACCAGCCTCAACCTTCATAGCAAGCTCTCATTTCTGCATTCTTGATTCTCAGCAAGGGCAGGGAAAGGTTGTTTTTGGACATCCTGATGCCTGATCACCATTACACATGCATAGTAGACAGAGCCAGGGAGACAAGAGGTCCTGCGGGGCATCAGCTAGTCTTAAAATGACTTGTCTAGTCCTAGATGCCCTGTTGGGGAACTCAGTTTAAATTATGTTAAAGATTTGATTCACAGCAGATTGTCAGAAAATAAGGCAGAGGCATTATTCATCAAATGTTAGGTTTTTTTCCCAACAGAGCCTTGTGAGATAGAACATGACCGTGCCGGTAGAGAGCTTATGGGGACAGCAATAAGAAAATGTGTGTGTAAAGGACAAAGCCACTCTCTACCATCTTTCACTGGCTCATGGCTGTGGCTGGGCTGCAAGGAAGAGGCATTGTACAAGCCTTTGTATGGAGTTGTGCTTACCCAGTGAGGTGGTGGGCCAGCAGGAATCCAGGATTACATGGCATGCACAGAGTGACTGGCCCAGAAGAAGGGGGTTTGCATTGAGCTCAAGACAGAGCTCAATGGTGAGAAATCATCCTTGTAGCTTATCCACATACATCAGTTCTTACTATCCCTCTTCAGAAACAAGAACCAGCCAGGAATTCCTCCCTAGTGATTGTCCCCAAAACCAGAATGGGCACTTGCCCAGCACACTCTAGGAAAAACCAGCCTAGCAGATTCCAGGTTGCTGGTCATATTGGGAATATGAGGTGCATTACACAATGTGGTGCACAAAGAGCCCTCGGCTCTCACCTGTCAGTCCCTACCAGCTGTTCCCCAGGGCAGTCCTTGCCCCCTCAGTTTTGAAAGGGAAACAAGGTTTCTTTCATCTCTGTGATACTAAATGAAGGCTTTTTGAGAACTTTTCTCCTAAGAGTTACCATCATAAAGTTTTTTTGTCCATGATCAACTGGATTTCCTTGATATTCTTTGAGAAATTGAAGGACAGGTATAGAACTTCAAAAATAACAATGTCTAGGAACTCAGAAACATCCAAATACACATATTTTCACACATCTGTGACTTGTAAGGTCTGTATAAAGTGGCTATAGTGTTAGTACCAGCTCTGCAGTGGGAGTGATGACTAGTTGAGATGATATCATGGAGCCTTGGATTGGTGCCTGCCTCCTTAGTGGCAGCTGGAATTTCTCCTGATGCTCTTCCTGTCACCCCCATCCCTTCCTGAGCACCCTCCAATGTGCTGACCACTCCCTGTGAGGAAATCACTGCATCCTAGTGGCTTCCTCTCTTGCAGCCCACTATATGTGGCCTCATAACTCCCTGAGAGCCTGAAACCACTGTCACCAACGAGCCCCTTAAACAGAACTCTGTTGAGTTTTCTGAGGATTTTACTTTTTTAATAGTTATGGGAGAAAAGAGGAGGTGAAAGCAATGGGAAATGCCAGCACTATGAGTTGAAGTTCCTAAGTCTGTCCTTACAAAGGTGCTAGGTAGATTTCTTAAATGATGTCAGGCCCAGTCCCCAGACTCAGCTCTTAGATGTCCTTAGCTTCTTTCTTCACATTTGCTAGGGCTCTAGGCCCTAATATTAGAGCTTCTCTGGCCCTACTGGTGTCTGTTGGTGAGACCTGCACATCCTTTCTTGCCTCAGGAGACTGCTCCCTTAAGGAGTGTAGCCATGTCCCTGCCCCTGATTGTCAAAGACAGAAGTCTAAGGACTAGTGGAGTCTTGGCTGCTCCCTGCCAGATCCCCACACCCCACTCACTGTAGATTTTCAGGAACGCAAGGCATTTGCACAAAGGAGAGTCTGAAAAAGGCAGCAGATGCATTTCATAGAGACATGTTACAAGCTTCTCTGTGCTGGTGGCCAAGTGAGCTCTCTCACCTCATGCTGCTCTACAAGCTCCACATTACAGCCCGATGGTAACCTACATGCCCAGTGCAAGTCCAGTATCACAAGACCCATCAAGGCCACTCTGAACATACTGACTTCACCTTTGCTGGAATTGAGGGAAGATGGTAAAATTAACATTGACCTTTTTTAACAGGACTGTAGGAAGGAGGCACTGGACAGTGAGGGCAGCTGACTTCCCGAGCATCAAAAAGGAAGGGCTTTTTTGTTATACTGCCCTCTATATGAGAAATCTCCAAGAGTCTGTCAGCTTGTCATGCTGTGGGGGCTTCCATGTTACAGTGATGCTGAGAGCTCTACCACCAGTATTTCACATACCAGCAGGGATACCCATGGTGGACAGGTTTCAGCTGACTCTGCAGACTCAGACAGACTAGGGAGAAGGACCCTGCCTCCCACTCCCAAAGTAATTGGCCACTGAAAACCCTATGAATAGCAGAGAAGCACTGTCAAATATAGTGTTGGACAATGAGGCTCTCGGGTTGGAAAGCATTCGGAAGACAGCTGGGGAAGAGTTACCTCCCTGAAGTGGAGTCACCCTTAATGATGAAAATGCAGTAGTGCCCCTGGGACCTTCATTTGCTAATGTGGCACTGCTAGGGTGAGAGGAGGCACAGTGGCTGGAACAATGGGCTCAAACATAAAAAGAGATCGTGTGTGGGGCACAGTATGAGGTGTTTCATTCTGTTATATATAGGGTGACTTGAAGGCACCTAACAACAACAATTGTATGAGAAAAGACTATACAACAACATGAGCGTAAGGCTTTGTTTTAATCCTACAGATGTATATTACTCCTTTAACTAACAGCAGTGAACAGTGGAGGGCAGTACAGAAAGGTATACACAGTTATCTTTGGCCCAGGTATTGGGGGCACTAAGCTGAAAGAAATTACTCCCTTTATATGGGGAAAACAGACTTCTCTTTATACAGGGATTCGTATCGTATCATCTGTTAAACAAATTCAGAGATAGATCTATAATTGCAATGGTTTCTTTAATTACCTCTCCTCAGTCAGCCCAGATCAGACTGTGTGCTCCAGGGACCAAGGTCCTGGCTGCATCCTCATCACCCTGCAGAGTCCTTAGCCCCCACCTCAGAGGATGGAGGGTATGGGCTGCCTGCTGCACTTCCCTTGCCACCATGCTGCCTCCTGTTGGCTGCCACTGCTAAGGCAGTCTGCTCTCTTGATTCTATGTGGCATAATCCCCATGGTGTATGATGAAGGGTCCAGGTATGTAATGCCAGGTGACATTGTGAATCCTTATGAGCAAAAGGGCTAACTGTGGAGCTCTTTGCTAATTAAGAAAGTTAGGGAGAACTCCAGCGAGAAGCAAAATAGTTTGTCTTCCTCAGGGAAACTAGAATATCACTTATTTGGGTGGCATTCCTCTAGCAGTATTCAAGAGTTCCTACATTTCTTCACCTCGTGGGTACGTATCCCTCTGCACTGGAGCTGTACCATCTAGGACCTCAGGACTCAGGAGAATGGTACATACACACAATTAGTGTGCATTGCTTCCTGTGGGTCAGGTGATATGAAACACTTCATATTCAGTGACTTTAAGTAGGTATCATTGCCCTTTTTCACCAAACCTGACAGGCCAAATGACCTCATAGCTGGGGGATGGCTGAGTCAGAGTTTAAATGCAGGTCTTTCTGGCTCCCAAACTCTATCCTGCATACTCTGCTGCCTCAACACAAACCTTCATGTGTCATGAGGAAGGTGAGTACTACCTTCCGGTGAAAGGGTCATGGCCTAAAGAGTCACTGAGACCTGAGTGTCTTCAGTGCTGGTCCCCAGCTCCCAGGTCTGCCATCTTCGCACACAATGAACACTGCTCCAGCCAGTGAGTGTTGGGAGCACTGTTTGGCAACAATAAGTACTTTGTTGTTCCTGTGCAACCAAATGCTCTCAGCTTGAGGGAGAAACCCTTCTGGGCCTGTGAGCAGGAGACACTCCTCCTATTGGGAGGCCTTTGTGGAGCTGTGGACTGGCTGGGCCAGTGCCCACCCCAAGCCACCACCCCTAGCCAATGGCCTGCTGTCCAGTAACCTTCCGCATCTTGTGTTTTTTTGTCTTTTTTCAGGGATTTCTCCCAGAAAACAAGTTCAATCACACCCTGGCTGAGCCTGTTCTTCGGGATGTGGGCCCTCGCAGGAGGGGGCGGCGGCCCCGGAGTGACCTCCTAAAAGCTCCTACCATTGTGGCAGACTCTCCCTCTGGAATGGGGCCACTGTTCATGAATGGGCTGATTGCGGGGATGGACCTGGTGGGATTGCAAAATGTGAGAAATATGCCAGGCATCCCCCTCACCGGGCTGGTGGGCTTCCCAGCTGGCTTTGCCACCATGCCTACAGGTGAAGATGTCAAAAGCACCCTGAGCATGCTGCCCATGATGCTGCCAGGCATGGCCACCGTGCCCCAGATGTTTGGTGTTGGAGGACTCCTCAACACACCCATGGCAACCACATGCACGTCCACTGCACCGGGGTCTCTCTCAAGCACAACAAAAAGTGGTACAACAGCCACTGAAAAGACTGCAGAGGACAAGCCGACCAGCCATGATGTAAAAGCAGACACACTAGCTGAAGACAAGCCTGGTCCTAGTCCATTTTCTGATCAGTCTGAACCTGCAATAACTACTAGTAGTCCTGTGGCTTTTAACCCATTTCTCATCCCAGGAGTGTCTCCTGGACTCATCTACCCATCCATGTTTCTCTCTCCTGGCATGGGCATGGCTCTGCCAGCCATGCAGCAGGCCAGACATTCAGAAGTAGTCAGTCTAGAGAGCCAGAAGAGGAAGAAGAAGAAAACAAAGGGGGACAACCCAAACTCCAACCCAGAGTCTGCTCCCGGGTGTGAGAGGGAGCCAGGCAGTGATCAGAACTGCACCGAACCCAGTGCCCCTTTGCCCCCAGAGAGAGAACATGTGGCACAGACTGGGGAAGGGGGACTCAAAGACTCCAATGACAACACCAATTAGAACTTTTTCATTTAAGAAGTTATTGTGACTTGTAAGTTTCTTATCCCATAAAGGTTTGTTACTTCCTCACTTCACCTTCATAAGAACCTGTGTTTCCATAAGTAATATGACCTACCTAATTTCTTGTCTGAGAACTATGGTAACAGATGTTAATAGTTGCAGGGTCTTGCCACTTCATTAGATAAGTGTTGTCTACCTAGTCTAGGAGGCACAGAATTCTCATTCTGTTATCCAGTTGTTCATTCCAGCAATCGTAGTTAATACAGTACTTGGTGACATGCCCTACCCACTTCTCTTCCAAGTTTCCCACTTAACCTGAGGAATAAAATGGCAAAAGACAGCTGTCTGGGGATTCACCATTGAAGGGCCAAAGAGCAGAGACAAAGAAGAGCTCTTTTTTTATGGGCTAGGTCAAACAGGAAGAATGTAATGAGGAAACCAAAAAGCACAGAAAAAGAAAGTGCTGGTGCATATTTTTGAGCTAAAAATGTGTCCCTATTTTATCATGATTACTAAGAGAGTAGTGTAGTCCAGAGTATATAACTAATGGTTGAAAATGCATATATTGATTTCTTTATCAAAACCAAGAACCTTACTGATAGTTACATAATTTTCCCCTTCATGGTTTTTCAGATACCTGCAGCAAGAAGAAATACTGGCTGACTAGGTATTATTTTGTGTAAACACATCATCCCTCTCCCCAGTTAAAAGATGACTGTCAATGGGAGGAAGCTTTGCACACCATGAGTTACTGTCAGGCAATGGTGGAGCCAGGGATTGCGCTCGGGAGAGCCACATGCCACTTCACCAGCACATGGCTAGCACTGTGCCCCACCTCATTCTCCTGAGAATGCTCCGGCCACTCATTTTACTCTCTGGGTTTAAAGAATCCTAATGGATGTTTCTTTCATAACTTTCTTCCACCAAGAATAAGGCCTTCTGGAGTCTGCAAGAAGCCAGTCTCTCGGCATAAGCTAGGTTCTGTCATCAGGGTCATTTGAGGTTGTCAGAACCTGTGCACCACCTTTTACACTACAACTCTGGAAGATTTTTTTCCCTCTTCTCCATTTTTTTCTCTACTGTATTGTTTATCTCTTATGTTTGAGCCCAGATTCCAAATTATCAGTTAGCTGAGACTGTTGGAAGTCCATAGTATTCTCTCCTTCCTCTACTTCTCCATGTTTAGGAACTGAGCAGGGAAGAACCCACCCAAGGAGCACTTCCCATTTTCTTTCATGCTCCCACTCATGTCACATCCCTCCTGATGGTCACCTTCGTGGACTGTTCATGCTTGAGGCTTGAAACGAGTTCACAGCCCAGCACTCTGGGGGCGTAGGGCTCGTGGGGCCTGGAAATGTGGCAAGTGTTACTAGTACCAATTTCACTTTTCTTTGTCACAGTTTACTGTATTTTTTACTGTTTCTGTTACAGTTTTGCTAATTTATCAGAAGGTCCAAAATTTTGACATAACTTTCAGTTTGCATTATTTATTTATGATGCTTTTGTCACTGTCTTTTATACATTTGGGATTATAAATTATGTAAATGTTAAAATGAGCATCTCAAAGAAGTCTGTTAAATCATGACTGAAAGAATCAATCAGATGTATTTTCAAAAAGTAGAGTCCCAGTTTTATGAATCAGAGATATAAAGTAGAAATTCTATAATTAATCTGATAAGAAGAAAGGATCTGAGAATTGAATAAATCCCGTTTAATGACGTCTTTGTAGTGTAGATGGTCTATAATGCTGACAACAGATTTCTTAGAAATGCTGCTCTCGCTATTTAACTAACATTTTGTTCAGTTTTGCCTCCAGTGGAAGCAGAAAGGGTTTTTTCAGCTGTTAAATCCTAAAAATCAATATAATTTATTTATGTAAAAAAATCACTCAATCGATATATTTTTGAACCTTTTAAGTACTAATTTTCTTTTTATCAAGTAGAAAAAGATGTATTTGCCCTAAATACTTAAAATATAAATGCTATAAAAATTCCTGTATCTTGAAAGCCTTACTGCAAATGAGTATTATAGACATCCAGCAGAGTCTGGTTTTCTTTGTTGTCCTTGTGGTGGTGGTGTTTTCTATGGAAAAGCTGTTTTCCCCAAGTTCCACTTCAACCTCCAGTAGGTCACGGGGTTCAATGTGGATCTGACTTAAAAACCCACCAGCATGTGCAATTCCTTGTTATATAGCTTATTGAGCCTGTATGTTAACCAACCCTCAGGTGTTTAGGCTTCTGTTTGACTGCTGTTGTGACCCTGTTTGCAAAATGAAACTGACACTCTGTGGATTATTTGCCCTGTAAGGCATAAGTGCTTCTTATGATTATTTTAACGTTTCCAAGAGCAAAAGCCAAATTTAAACTCTCTTCAGCAAACTTAAGCCTCTTCATCTAATTCCATGTCACTCATAGCCATAACTTTCCTTGATCTTTCTTCACTCATGTCTTACATAATAAATTGTCTATGGTCTTGATCCGGAACTTAAAAAAAAGTTTAAAAGTCAGATTTGTATTTGAGGAATTCAGTGGCACTAGGATACATCTTGCTGCCTGGACATTTTATGAATGCATCATATGCACTCAAAGAACCTGCTGCCTTACCTTGCTGGACACCTTACTGAGGGCTTGCTGAATACTCACTCATGACCTCTCTCTCCACCTACCTGAGCACAGGTTACAACTTGTCATAAAAGGGCATTGGCAGCACAGCTTCCTACTCCCAGGTCCTCTCAGCCAATGCCTCACCAACACCACTTCTTTAAGCCTTGTACCTGAAGTACCACTTCAAACCACACCCCAGGGCCCTCTGAGGGAACTAGAGACTTCTGTGGGTTGGAGCAGGGCCATAAGACACAGGAATAACTCATTAGGTGAAATTCTCAAGGCTTTTTAAGAACTTGGTGGTCCTTAGCCTTGGGAAGCGTGGCTCACCCCTCAACCCCAGAAGGGCTATGCTTGACGTCATCATTGAGGCTGAAGGAAAAGCACTAAAGCCTCATTTCAGACCGAGTGGGACACTGGCCCAGCCTCACTTTGTGGGGTCCTTACCAGGTGCCAACAAATGGGCACACAAATGCCCTGAAGGATGGATGGGGCATTGCCAGAGTAAGGCCTTGCCATCCTCTGCTAGCATTTTTCAAGTAATAAAAGAGTATAGGTTTTGTAGATCTCTGATCGAGGTTTGGGGACCCTCCTAGAGTAATAGCTTACAGGGAATTAGTAGTGAAGAGTCTTAGTTTCATTGTTACCCTCAATCCCTGTTCCAGTAGGTACTTCCTCCCAGTACAAGGGTAGACCAGCAGGCACAGTCAGTCCTGCACATAGGGCCAGTGTGTGTGTGTTTGCCATGAGTGACCTCATTTGTCTCATGGCATCATGGGACCTGGGTACAGGAAAGCTGCATCTGTTCTGCCTAAAAAATGCCAACAGAGACTGCCAGGGGTGTCTCAGTCACAGAGAACAGAGCTGGGGCTAGACCCCACAGTCCAACTAGCTAGAGAGACAGCACCCCAGTCCCTGCTTCTGTGATACCAACCTGGAAACACTTCTACAGAGAACAGAGCTGAGTGAAAATATTGCACTCAGAAAATTTGACACTGGGAAAAATGGAACACAAAAATGTGCCACACCCTCTGGAAAACTCTGCTTGATTGACTTACACCAAATTCCTTAAAATGGTTTCTTATAAGTCTGGAAACCACTGAAGGATTTCTTTCTTAGGTCAGAAGTGGGGTTCCCCATCCTAGTGACAAGGATCTTGGTTCTAGACTAGTTGTGTTCTTAGGTTCTCAAACCCAGCCTCAGGTTCAGGAGTTCGAGGGTAGGACCCCAAAACATGTTGCCTGGTGGCCACCCTACTCAAAAGGTATCTATAGGCTAAGATAGGAAATAGGGAAAGAGTGAATTAAGTACTGGTTCCTGCTGGGTGCTGTGGTGCATGCCTGTAATCCTAGCAACATGGGAGGTTGATACAGGAAGATCATGAGTTTGAAGACACAGCCTGCGCAACTTAGTAAAGCTTTGGCTCAAAATAGAAAAGGGGCTGGGGGCTGGGGTGCAGCTCAGTGGTGGAGGGCTTGCCTAGCATGTCTGAGGCCCTGCCTTGAAACCCGTAGCTCCTGATAAGAATGTATTCCATGAGGTCAGTGTAGAAATGGAAATTGAGGATGGCTATCGCAAGTTGGTGCCACCCAAACAGTCCTGATGTCTTGAGTTCTGGCCCAGCCCTAGCCTGAGCCCTGAGGGACAAGGGGAGGGTGGAAACCTGAGGAAGCAAAGCTCCTACCTTTACCAAGTTTGTTTCCTCATCTGTAAAAGGGGGATAATTATAATTTGTACCTAAAGGGTCCTGGGGTTGATTGAAATGAGCAGTGCTTAACACTGTTATCTATTCTACTGTGAGTCATTTATCTTTCCTCCTTTTGAATAGCCAGTGAGTGAGGATTACGAGCCCCACTGGAAAGAGGGAGATCAAGGATAAGGAAGGGACAAACAACTTGCTCCAAGTCCAAGGCAAGTACAGAGGGGATCTGGAATTGGACTCAAAGTACTGCAGGAAACAAGCTTTCTGGCCTGACTGCACCCCTAAGGCCCTGCACACAGGAAAGAAGGTTGCTTTTCGCATGAGCCATGTTCTGGGAAGAGTGAAGGTGTGAAGAGGCCGTTGTGGAGCTGGGAACAGGAAGGAACTGGGTATGAAACCTCCCTTGGTGTATAGTCAGATTTAGGGGATAGAAAAGATACTCCGTTAAATTTGAGTTCTAGAATAACAATTTTTAGTATATCCTATGTAATATTTGGTACATACTTATACTAAAAGGTTTTGTTTTTGTTTTTTGTTTTTGTTTTGTTTTTTGCTTATCTAGAATTCAAATTAGAATCAGGAACCTTGTATTTTACCTGTGGTAACAACTCACATTTACTAGGCGCTTCCCGTGAGTGGGTTTTGTTCAGAGTGCTTGATGACCATGTCCTCAATCCTCACAGTGACTCTTTGTAATTATTCTTGTATATATGAGGGAACTGAGGCCTAAAGAGGACATACAACTCACCCAGTCATCCAGCTGGCCAGTGGCAGAGCTGGGCTTTGAGAATCCATGGTTGCAGAGTCATAAACTAACAGGGAAGCCAGGGTGGGAGCGGCCTCTCCTCTGCGTTGCAGCTTTGTAAAACAGCATTAACCCTGATGAGCAGGACAGAGAGACTGTATTGGACTGAGCTGCCCCCGGGCTCCACCTACCAGCCCTGAGACCAGGGAAGAGGCAGTTAACCTGAGAAAAAGTATTTCCTTCCCACCCCTGGTGTGGTATTGGGAGACCTCTCAGCTGGGGCTTAAACTAGGGACATCTACCTTGGTGTCTGGGTGCTTGGACACACCAGCCTGAGGACAAGGAGCCATGTGAGAAGTCAGAGGAATGGCAGGGTTTGGGTAACTGCTCAGGTAAAAGGGCTTGGGGGAGGCTGTCTGGGAAGAGGGGGTGACACATCTCACCCACCCTCGCCCCAGCCGCGACCTTCTCCCACCCTAGGCAGCTGAGCCACATGCACCACTGAAGGTTTTCACAGCTTGGCTTGGTTGTGGCCCACTCTCCAGGTCATTGTGCCAGACCTCAACAGGCATGAGATCATCCCACACATGCTCCTCAGATGAGGACCTGGCTCAGGTAAGTGGTCACCTGCCTTTGGTGGCACAACCTGAAAAGCAAGAATCTAGAGAATTGTCTGAGTCCAAATGTAGTGTCCCTTGCTCTGTCCTTGGCTTTGGTCATGCAGCCACAGGCCTTACACACTAGTTTTCTAGAGTGAAGCCAGCAAACTATAGTCACAAGCTAAGAGCAAACTTGATGGTTACAAATGATGGAAAAATCAAAAGACTATTTCCTAGAAAACTATGTCAAAGTCAGATTTTAGTGACCATAAGTAGTTTTAATGGCATACAGCCACATTCATTCCTTTATGGATTGTCTGTGGCTGCTTTTGTGCTCTAACTGCAGGTGTTACAGAGGCCGTGTGGCTGGGAAAGCCTAAATATTTACTACCTGGCCCTTAATAGAGAATATTTGCCAACTGCTGTCCCTTACAACATCAATTTTATTCAGATCCATTGCAAAAACTAAAGTCATTTGAAATATCTATGCTAACTCACACATGATTTTGTAGAAATATGAATCATATGGTAGAGAGTGCGTTTCACATCTACTTTTAGAACAGATTTCAAAGCAACCCTGGACTTTAGGCAGGCCTCTGGACAGTCTGCCGCAAGCCCCTGGGACATCCTTCACTATGGAAGGAAAGTTGGAGCTGCACTGCCTTTCCCTGTCCTGTCCTCTCCCCACCAAGTCTTGTTTATGAGCCACAGAAAGGAGCCAGGGGAGCTAAAATTGATACTGGCAAGACAGGTAGTTGTTAAAGAGAGGACCCAAAAAGTGCAGAAGTCAGGAGGACACAGAAAGGAGACCTGGAAACAAGACTGCTGGTGGCTTGGGAAGGAGGCCTGCGAGTCTTCATAGGTAGCCGTGGGCTACTCCACATGCAGAGCGGGCTGCAGGGAGGCCTCACGGATGAACCCAGTGTTGGGAATGTGTTCCCACCTAGAGGTCAGGCACTAGGAAAGCCAGGTGTGGGGACCTGAGCCCAAGTAGGCAGTGACTCCAAGCTCACATCAGGTGGCCTGGCCCAGGCTGGCTAGAAGCCACATCCTCAGAAGCAGAGCTCTGAGTAAGACAGGAAAAAGCAGGTCAGGTGGTCTGTGCAGGGACAAGAGATGGCCCATCTCACCATTTGTACAACCGGTGGCCAAGGGCAGCAAGCGCAAGCACACCCTATGAGTGCCTTCCCATAGCCAACTTGACCTTGCCTGACGGCTGGTGTACAGGCCTCCCAAAGGCACTGGGTCCTTGGAAACAGCTTGAGGACTTCCAGGCTCTCCCACCAGGGGATTGAGCAGAAAGTGCCCTGTGGTTGGGCACCTAAGAGCCCAATTGGGAGACAGGACCAACCTGCAGAATGATTGGTTCTAGTAATCATTGCCCGTTCCTAACTCAACACCAAGTAGAACAACTGAAGACACTGAATGGATTAGCTGCATTCAAGTCTTCTGCTCACCTATCTTCATGACTATACAGTGATAGTAGCTGTTGGTGGCCTCGGAATGGTCATGGGTGATGTCAGAGGTGCACAGATATAAGGGAGGAAACGCCACAGCTTTCAAGAAATGAAGATGGGTGTTTGCCTAACTACAGCCTAGTGGAATTAATTTCAAACCTATGGGGCAAAATCATAGAAGGAATTTTTAGATGCTTTGCATTAGCCAGCTTGAGCTGCCATGACAGAATACCATAGACAGATGATGTAAACAACAAACATTTATTTCCCACTATCTGGAGGCCAGAAATCCAAGATCAATTTCTGACAGTCCATTCTGGTGTCTGGTGAGTGCTCTTCCTGGCTCACAGACAGCTGCCTTCTCACTGTAGACTCACGTGGGCTCTCCCCAGGGCAGGACTGGAAGGAAAAAGAGCAAGCTGTCTGGTGCCTCTTCTGAGGAACTAACCCTGTCAGATGAGGCTCCCTTTCCCCCTTAGGACTCATGTAACCATAATTGCTCCTCGAGGGTTCACCTCCAAATATAACCACCCTCAGGTTAGAGTTTCAATATCTGAATTGGGGAAGGAAGACAAACGCATTCAGTCCATAACACTGTGCCCAGGGTTTACTAAGAGCCATAGAGAGCAGCTCTTAGTATTTTGCATAACAATGAACAAAGTGAAGAGCTGTGGCATCCATCCCTGCCTGAATGGCTATATCCAAAGGGAGCTAAGAAACAGGTGTGTGCCCATCAGGGGATCTTCCCAATGGCTCATGGACCCTTTTCTCTGCAGAGTCTATAAACTCACATGCCTACCAGTGACAGAGGTGACATACCTGGGTAACATGGGGCAGACGGAAGGCAGTAGGAGATGGGAGGGATTAGAAATTTGAAACCTGTAAGTCCTGACTACCAGAAGCAGCTGGTAGCAGTCACAGCCTGTGGCTGCCATGCCAGAATGTGGGCTCTATGTGGCCTGATGTCTCATTCAACTGAGGATGGAAATTCAGATACTTACGTGAAGTCCTGTGATTTTAAAATGTGTACAATAAATTCCACTTTTTATGTCCCACAAGGCAGTCACTGTCTGCAGGCTGGTCCCAATGCACAGAACACATTTGCTACTTGAGTGATTGCAGAGCTACAGGTGCTGACAGGCTCCTGATGCAGCAGGTGATGTGGGAATACAGAAGCAGGCTGCATATAGAGGGAGATGATTCTCTTGTCCTCCACTGGGATGTCAGCTGGCTTTCAGAAGCAGGCCATTAGGAAGACTTCAGGATCCCAAGTCAGTGCAACGCTGAGGCCAGACTGAAGCAGCTTTGCAAAGTCCCCTGGATCTAATACCTCATTAAGCCCCACAACTCAGTGGCCTTGCTCGAGTGCAGGTACCACCCTCTCAGAATGCCTCCTGGCCCCTCACCCTTCTCTGTCCCTCACAGATTTGGGCTCCAGAATCCTCCAAAGACTGAGGGATCTCACTATAGCTCCCTGCAGGTCTAGGGGAAGAGGTCCAGGCTGGGCCTCAGCACCGCTGAGACTCTCAGCCTCTCTCGGCTTTAACAGGGGACAGTCCAACCAACTTGTGACTTAGGCACATCCCCCACCCAAACCCTGCCCCACACCCGCTCTGGCTCTTATCCAGGCTTTGCCATTCCCACATCCCAGGCTTTCCAGGCCACAATGCTCAGATGGCCAAGGCCAGGCGAGCACCTTCAGTTGGGGGAGAAGATGAAGTGGTTGGTCAGGGGCAGTGGAGTTGGACCCAAGGAACCAGCCTCTTTGAGGGCATCGGTCTGTTTCTAGCATCCGGGAATCTCCTGATGCAAAATCCAGCCTGCTGATTTCCAGGCTTCTCTTCCCTGGGGACCCCAGAAGCTGCTCTTCCATTGTGGCTGCGGCACCTCCTTCAGGGCAGCCCACTTGCCTCCCATTGAGAGGTCAGCAAGAGGTGCTGCCATCTGCACCCTGCACTGCCAGCTGGGATCCATCCTTATCCCATTGGACAGTCTTTTTGACCTCCAGGGTACCCAAAAGACCCCTGTACCAACAACAGGGAACCCCATATACTATTGTAGGCTAGCACTGTGAAAAACCCTCTGTGCCTCCATGGGGGCAAGGAGAAACAAGCCTGAGGCCCCCTGCACCCAGTCAGGGGAGTGCTGGGAAAAACCCACTACATGCTCAAACATTCCAACTTGGAGTCAGGAGTCCTTGGGCTCCCTGCAGGCCAGGGAAGCAGGCTGTGGGGCCTCGGAGCCTCCTACTATGAGAGGCTGGCTGTAGCATTTCCCTGCCTGCAGGTGAGGCAGAGTGGGGTTTTCCATAGAAGGCTCACCAGGGCCAGGGGCTGCAGGATGCTGAGGCGGAGCCTGGCTCCTGCCTGGCCTGCAGCATCCCTCAAGGTCTCTCCTTCCCTATCTGCTCAGTGGAGGTTGAACTGACTCAGTCCTGGGGTTTCTCTCAGCCCTGCCACCCTGAGCATGAAACCCTGAGGTGCTGTGTCCCCTTTGCTGAGGGTGGGAGGTCCTCTTACTAAGTTTAGCCTCAGGCTGCAGCTCAGCACTGATGTTCCCATTCATTCATGTGACTTGGAGCAATGGTCCTGAGCCCCCCAGTCAGGGTCCCCACCTTCCTTTCAAGCTATTCCCCATGAACATTTTTATAAAGAGTTCGGCTAGAAGCCAGGGAACTTTTGGAAAGCACACAGGCCAACCCAATCTGTATAAACCTGTCTTCCTTCCAGAACTGAAAGAGACCAGGTTGTTCCTAAGTACAGAGACAGACGCAGGAGATACAAGAAGGAAGCAGGCTATTTTAGAAGGCCTTGCACAGTGCAGAGCCCCCAGCAGCAGCCTGCAGTGGGGCAGGATGGGGAAGTACAGGCGAGTCAGCAGAGGTGGGCCTGTCCCAGTGGTCTCCCATAGATGCACACAGAGCATATGCACTCACCCACCCAAAGCATTTAGGTACATATGTGTTTACACATGTACCAAGGCTCACAAATATGTATAAACCTGCTCATGTGTATGAAATACACGCCGGTTCCTATACTTAGGCAGTCTCTCTAGCTGCAGAGACATGCACAAACATGCTTCCACATCCACACAGACATGAACACATGTTCGTAGACACCTAAAGATGTACGTGAAGATTCACAGACTGAGCAGTGTCAAGCCAAACCCAGGAGGCTGGCAGGAAGCTGAACTCCCTGTCCATCTGCTCTCTGGGGCCAACACGTATATGCACGCACATACGTGTGCACACACACTCGGAGAAAACTACTTCCATCATGGGAGTGGTTTGGATCCCCAGCAATGAGCAATTGAGACCTTGTGCTGGGAAAGAAAGCGCCTTTGTCTGCTGGGACCAGGGCTGCAGGAGCAGCTGCAGCCTCCTCCAGGATAAGGGCCAGGCCAGTTCCTCACCCAAGTGAGGAAGGTCAGGGCTGGGAAGGGGTGGTGGCAAGGAGGGAGCTGGCAGCTCTGGCAGGTCCTGCCATCCAATCCCAGGACAGAGCGTCTGGCTAGTGGCACAAAGCCTAGAAAGTCAGTTGTCTCCTGCCTAGGCCACTCCAACCTCTGATCCTGATCTGGCCATGTCCCCAGAATGACAATGATTCTGATCCCTGGCCTTGGTGCAACACTGACTTGGACTGAGGCCTGCACTGGCCTGGGCTGCATGCCTGCCGTGTGCCTGTCCCTCACTTTTTTAGCAGAGTGAAGAAAGGTCAGGCTCTGGAATTAGAAAGAGATGAAATTGAGTCCTAGTTTTGTCACTGTCTTGCTGGGTGTCTTTGAGGACACACTCAACACTTTTGAGCCTTAAATTTGAGTTTCTCTTTCTTTGCCTGCTCACAATACGGAGGCAAGTCCTCTTTGTTGATCCCAGAGCAGTCAGTGGCCTTCTCTCAATGTGCACAGAATTTTCTGGACTGGGAAAGCTGAACAGGTCCTCTGAGCCCCCAGTCACCCCCACACCTGCCCCAGACTGGCCCCATCTCCGGGGCTGCCTGCCATCTTTGGAGTTCCCCTGTTCCCTTCTGCCTTTTCCCCACCTGGGGCCTCTGCCACAGTGCCATGGGGTGCTCTGTGCCCTCTGCACCTCCTTATCACGTTCTGAAGGTACCTCCCCTGCCCCAGCCCCAGCCTGACATTCGCTTCCTTGGAGCTGAATACCCTGAAGGCCAAAACCTCATTGAGAACAGCCCCGTTGTCTAACCCCAGGAAAGCGCTGTGGTTTGGATGGGGTTTGTCCCCTCCCAAACTCATGTTAAATTTGGTCCCCAAAGTAACAGGGTTGAGAGATAGTGGGACCTTTAAGAGATTCTTGGGTCACGGATGATCTTGAAGATGGAAGCATTAATGCTATTCTTAGCTCACAGGGGTGGGTTCATTCGTGTGATTGTGAGCTGTTATACAGTGAGATGACCCTCGTGCTTTTTCTCTTCCTCTCATGCTGCTTGCCTTTCTGCTTATCCACCATGTTGTAACGCAGCACAAGGCCCCCACCACATGTAGCTGCCCATCCAGACCATGAGCTAAATAAATTCTTTTGCTTTGTAAATTACTCTATCTCAAGTGTTTTGTGATAATAACAGAGAATAGACTAAGAAAATTATATAGCCTAAGAGCACCATCTCCAGATGGTTCCAGAAATCATGTCAGTCATTCACTTGACTGGTATCTCCTGAGGGCCTACTGTGCTATTCTAAATGCCGAGGTTCAGCAGTGAACAAATAGACAAAAATGTCTGCCCTTGTGGGCTTACATGCTGGTTCCCTATACCACTACCATGTGTGAGCCTTCAGCATCACATGTTCCCCACATCTGCTTGAGAACTATAATCACCTCACAAGTGCAGACGAACTTCTTTGTGCCACTGTAAAACTTTGGAATATTGCCATCATAACAGTTCCCTGGTTGTTGTTGTTGTTCTTAGGTGCTGTGGAGTCAGGTCAAACTCATAGGCAACCCTCATAGGGTTTTTAATGGCTGGTTGTTTCAAAATTGCTTCAACAGTGGATCGCCATGTCCTTCTCCTGTTTTTGTGGTGCTGGGGATCTAACCCAGGTCCTCAAGAGAGTGCAGCACAGCACTCTACCAACTGAGCTTAAACCCCAGCTCAAATTGTTGTTGCTAAGTGCTGTTGAGTTGGATCTGACTTATAGTGACCCACATAGGGTTTCCAGTGGCTGATTGTATCAGGATTGCTTCGGGAGTGGATTCCCACATCCCTCTCCCATTTTTGTGGTGCAGAAGATCGAACCTGGGTCCTCAGAGAGTGCAGCACAGCACTCTACCAACTGAGCTAAACCCCATCATAGATTCCTGATAGACTATGGCTATCTCAAGGGCAGAGACATCCCTGGCTCAGAGCCTGCTGTGAGCCTCTTATTGTCAGACTCAGCAGTGGCTTTCAATAACTCAGGTGCATTTAGTACTGGTACCTCTTGGCATATTCCTTTCTTTAGATTTTATTGTAACTTGGCATCTCTTTTAACTACCATGTAATTATGAGAAATAATTGAATGGTAGTTAAATAACTGGTGTTATTACTTTAATAAAACCATATTGTTTCAGGTAAGAAATGGACTTCATCTGAATATCTTCTGGCCATGCATATGGAGTGTCAGTTCAGTCACTCTGCTCTGTCACTTTCCATACTTACCTTGCTCCTTTAATATAGTTGAACACTTGCTCCATGCCAGATCTGAAAAAGTGAAAGAAGTTTCATGGGAACCCCTATTTAGACCTATAATCTAGCAGAAGGACTGTCCCAGTCCATCTTCTGTTGCAATAACTGTCCACAGACTATGTATGTTAGAATAGAGGTTTATTTAGTTCATGGTGCTGGAGGCTGGGAAATTGAATAGCTTGATGTGGCACCCTGCTCTCCTGCTGAGGGCTCTCCTGCTGCATCATAACATGGTGGTGGGCATCTTATGGTGAGACAGAGCAAGTGTGTATCATCAGTTCAGGTTGCTCTTCTTCTTATAACACTACCATTCCCATCATGGGGGCCCCACCCTGTGCCTGATGACCTATGGTTAAACATGAGTTTCAGGGGAGACATTCAAACCATGACAGGGACCCAGGGAACTGAGCACAGAATGACAATCCAGTGTGAGAAGGACTAGACAGAATGATGGGCAGGAGCTATAAGAGCCCTAGGGAGCTCTTGTGGGAGAGGGGAGCAGGGTAGATTAAAGATGGTTTTGCACAACAGGGGATATTGGAGCTGAGCCTCGAAGGACAGTTGGACTTTTTTCCTACACAGGAGCAACCATGTCCAAAAGTCATGAAAGTAGGGAAATGCTCGAGTTGTGAGAAGGAATAGCAAGGTATAAGATGTCCTAGGTACAGCAAGAAGAGATGGCCTGGCTGAGCCAGGGAAGCAGCTGGCACCAGAGAAGATTGTGACTGCCAGGGAGACCGGGAAAGCCCTGCCACATGGAGGGCACCCAGCTCTGGCCTTGGAGCTGCCCTCCTGAGCCATCCAGCCTCACTCTGCATGCTCAGGCACAGCCCTACCTTCTCTTCTTCATCCAGCCTCATTGTGGTCAAATTATCTCTATTCTTGGCTTAGAAAATAAAAATTATGAGGCAGGAATTCTTGTAAAAGCCCTTTATATATTATAATTCTTCATCCCCTATCGAGTCAATCTCTCTCTCTCTCTCTCTCTCTCTCTCTCTCTCACTCTCACTCTCTCTTTCTCTTTCTCTCTGCCTTTCTCGCTCTCTCTGTCTTTTATTTTGTTTTGGTGGAAAGAAGCCTCATATTGTGATATTATAAAAATCTATCTATCCATTCATATGTTCTCTATCCTAAAATTGCATAAGTATCTGGATTCTTCTAAGGTTTAACTTCCAATCTTTTTTTTTTTTCCAGTATGTAAACTTCTAAGCCATCTGTAGTTTATTTTGGTGTAGGGTAAGAATCTAACTTTATTTTTTCCGAATTGTTAGCCAGTTATCCAATCCCACTTTCTGAGTAATACATCATTTCTGCACTAGTTTGTTTATTTTTTTCAAAGCTTCTTTCTCCTTCTAAATTTTTAAAGGTATCTTTGCTATCTAGAAAAAAAGAAAAAGAATGAGGAGGAGGTAGAGGAGAAGAAATATGGGAATGCTATAGAAATATATGGCTTAGAAAGTGAAAACTCTCTGCTCACATCCCCAAGATAATGCCATTAACATTTTGTTACATACCTGCTTATTATTATAACACTAGGTTTCTCTTAAATACACAGTTGTATGGAGAAGATCCAAAAGGGATCACCATCTCTGAATGATATATACTGACATAAAAATATGTTGATTGTTTTGAAAAGAAAAAGAAGCAATACATATATAGGGTTGGAAAAGTCAAACAATTCTGAAAGATACAAAATGAACACTAATCACCTCCCTCCCACTCACTACTGTCCCAAGCCAAGTCTTTCTCTCCAAAGGTAACCATGGTTAAAATTTCCTATTTGCTTTAGCCTGAAGTGTGTTTCTCTGCTATGTTCCATGTTTTCATCTGTCGAGTGTCTATTTTTGGACTTTATATTTTTTGTGCCATTTCTCTCTATTCTGTTCTGCCACTAGTAACAAATTGTTTAAAATAGTTGAGTTTTACCACACATTTCAACATCTGGGAGGGCAAATCCTGCCTTACTGCTCTTCATTTGCAGAAATATAGTGGCTGTTCTACCCTTATTTTCCATATCAATTTTATATTGCACCTCCATTTGATTGGAATTTTGTTGGGATTGCATTATTTTCATATATTCATTAGGAAAAGATTATTTTCTTCATGTAATGGGTTTCCTCTTTGATGTCTCTCTCCTGTGACTGTATTCAGATTGTGTGACTTCTTATTTAGGGGCTTAAACATGCCTCCTCAGAACATCTTAGTCTTAGGCTATCTTGTGTTAGAGCATCAGCCACCTAAGAGGAAAAGGGGTGGAGACTTGGTTTCATTTCCCACACCTAAAGCTGTCAGGTTGGAGAGGGTGGGACTCTCAGCCAGAGAGCAAAACTCAGACCAGTTGAGGTCACCTGGAGGCCGCCTTTGGCTCAGCAAATGGAAGAATGTTCTATCTGTTGGAGCTATAGAGCCATGGAACAAGCTGCTGGGGGAGGCTGTGAGTCTCCACTACTGGCCCTTTTCCAGGGTTCCAGGGAAAATGTAGTCTGTACTGCCCAGGGGCGTCCTGGCCAGTGACAAGCATAGAGGAAGGATGCTGGGTCAGAAAGGTTCTGGGTCTTAATGCTCTGCCCAAGTGGAAAGTCCCAGGCCTTTCCAGTCCCCACTCTGAGCCCTTCACCTCATTGCCCTTTTCACAACAGCCCCTCCAGGTAGAATGGTGTTATTCTATTTTGCATTCAAAGACAGCAATGCTCAACTAGCCAGGTGACATAACGAAGATCACCCAGTGAGGACTGGTGTACTCAGACTCCAGAGCAAATTCTCCCCACACCACCTTTCTGTGATCGCCTCCCAGGAGCCCCTACTCAGAGTCAGGCTGACAAATAAGTGTCCTAGACACCCTCCTGCCTTTTAGTCCAAGGATGGTGCCAGGAAGGTAAGTGGCCCAGGGGCATTGAGAAGGCACTTCTACCTCATCTCCCATCCCTGGTTCTGTACATAGGGCTCTCTCTCCCCTGGGCAGCTCTCAGCTTGGCCCACAGTGTCCTCAAGGGGCCAATGGGCTTCTTCCAGGCTGCACATCTGGAAGTTGATGCTATTAAAACAAACCCCATTATATAACAAACGGACATCTGGAACCTGTTAGCGCTGAGTTTTTAGAAAAAGAAATTGTTTTGGATGTGCTCTCTCCTAAGAATGTGGCAAAGTGCCCTCCCCCTGGCTGTCCAGGAACCCAGAGGCCAAGTAGCCTCTCCTGAGCCGGTTTCTAAAGGTATCCGAGGGCAGCCCGGAGGTAGGCTGGGACAGAGGCAGGGACATTCCCTCCACCAGACAGGCAATTTTGCTATCTTCTGCTGGCTACATCTTTGCAAACCTCTTTTCCAACTTCATTTAAATATTTATTCAGCAAGAATTGGTGTGCCTATTGTGTGCTGCCAGCTCCGTATTATTCACATGCCCACCCCTAACACCCCCACTGAACCAAAGTTCTCCATCATGGCTTTTAAAAAATGGCCATGAACTAGGCATGGCAGCCCAACTCTATAGTCCCAGCTACTCAGGAGGCTGAGGCAGGAGGGTCACCTAAGCCCACGAGTTTGAGACCAGCTTGGGAAACATAATGAAAGCCCATCTGAAAAAAGAAAAATGAGAGAGAGAGAGAGAAGGAGGGAGGGAGGGAGGGAAAGAAGGCAGGCAGGCAGGCAGGCAGGCTGGAAGGAAGAAAATCAGGAAGAAGGGAAGGAAGGAAGAGAAGAAAGGGTAGACAGGCATGGACCCTTGGATTCTGAACAGCAGTGTTTCAATAGCTCTGGACCTCATTGTCCCCCAATGCCATGCTGGTCTCTAGAACACCTTAGCTGGTATTAGAACTTCCTAACCTCCTCAGGCCTCCCTCAGCACTGCCTCCATGGACACAGGTGCACTAAGGCCAAAACATTGGTGGGGGCACTGAGGCACACATTACTTGGGCATGAGTAGACTCTCATCCAGCAATGAAGAGCATCTATGGGAAATTAACATTTCCAAATGGAATTTTTATGTTTTTTTTAAAAAAGTTCCCCATTATAACAAAAATGTTCAAACATACAGAAATGTTTTTAAAAATTGTATACTTAACACAGATGTATACCCACCACCTACATTTGCACAACTATTGATAAGGTACTGTACTTGCACTTTTGCCTATCTACCTCATCCGCCAATTCCAAAGCAATTTGCAGGTATCAGTCTACTTTAACCCTTAACATTGTGCATGCATATCACTAACTAGAGTTCAGTATCCCTTTCTGTTTATCTTTGAGGTGAAATTGACAAAATGAAACAGTCTTAAATGTGCTATTTCAGTGAGTTTGACAAATGTAGACACCTGCATAATTCAGATTCCTATCATCATATGCAATTTATCATCAGCCCTAGAAAAAGTCCCCTGTGCCCAAATCTAGAACATCCACAACCCCACTCCTGCCAGAGACAACCACTATTCCAATTATTTTCACCACAGATGAGTTATGATGGGCTGAATTGTGATTTCTCAAAGGTTCTAACCCCCATTACCTCAAAATGTGACTATACTTGGAGACAAGGACTATAAAGAGAAAATTCAGTTAAAATTAGTTAAGTTTCACCCTAATCAAACATGGCTGTGTCCTCATAATAAAAGGAAATTAAGGCACAGATATACACAGAGATGTCCACATGAAGACCCAGGGAGATGATAGCCATATACAAGCCAAATGAGAGAGTCCTCAGAAGAAACCAATAATGCCAACACCATAATGACAGGCTTCTAACTTGCAGAATTGTGAGAAAACAAATTTCTGTTAATTAAGGCACACACACTGTGGTGTATGTTTCAGCAGCTCTAAGAAACTAATATACTTGGTTTGCCAATTTTAGGATTCCATATAAATAAGGTTAAATACTGTTTATACTCTTTTGTGTTTGGCTTGTTTTGCCCAGCATAAAACTCTTAGGATTCATTCATGTTGCTAAGTAAACTAGTGTTTTGTTTCTTTTCATTGCTGGGTAATACTCCATTATGTGAATATTCCACAGTTTGTTTAATAAGGGCAACTTATTTTTTTAATTACAGAGGAATCATTTGGTAATAGTTCATGTTATGTCCTTTATACCAAAGCAGCAACAGAGCAGATGTTCTACTCAGTAGGAACTTCATAGCTGTACACAAATGTCTGTTTAGCTTGATGAAACACATACCTGTCTGAATGAAGAGTTCTTAGAGATGAGATTCAATTAGTAACACATCACAGGATCTCAGATTATCATCTGTTTGATTACAGATAAAACAGTAATAATACTTGCTTTGGAATCAGGCAGCTCCAGGTTTAAGACTTACTTGCTGTGTAAGCTTGGGCAAGTCACCTCACTTCTCTGAGCCTCACATTCCTCCCATTGATAAAGGAGACTAAGGATCCCTTCCTCAAGATTGCCTGAAGATTGAATGAACTAATGAGTTCAGAGTAGGAAAAGCAAATACTTGGGAAATGTTCAGTATGTTGATTTATTCCACTCAGCAGCCATCAGGGCCAAAACCTTTCAAAGGATAAGGCAGCAAAAGTGGATTTCTGGGACACTAAAAGTAGACAGTGAGCTTTC
Source organism: Pedetes capensis (assembly GCA_007922755.1). Lineage (NCBI taxonomy): Eukaryota > Metazoa > Chordata > Mammalia > Rodentia > Pedetidae > Pedetes > Pedetes capensis. The sequence goes on along the minus strand of VMDO01002728.1, from coordinate 93,951 downwards.
TGCACTGTCACATATAATAGCTGAAACCAAGAAGCAGGGTGGTGAAGACTGTGTCAAATCACCAAGCTGCCAACATCAGTTAAGCTGATGCAATCATAGTAGTAATCTCGGAGTTTCATAAAACACACTCTCAGTTGCGGGACCAAAGTGTTTCCAGTGCAACCACATTTTCCACATGTTTAACTCTTTCTGTTTTATTTTGTTCCATCTGAATGGGGAAGTGCAGACATTTATTTTACTTTGTTGCAATCATCTCTAGAAAAGTGTAAGCTTAAATGTGATAATCTAGGAACCCATCCCTTATAATAGATACTCATTTAATACTTTCCTTCTGACAAAGAGAAATGCATAATCCAAATTGCTATCATTTGTTTTAGTCCAGAAATTCTTTTCTTCCGAAAGAAACATTTTCCAACTTTGAAGTTTTTAGGAATTACTTTTTGGCATAATTTATCCACTCTGTCCCAAAAGGCCTTCAAAGACTCATAAGTTCACTTCAATGATGATCTTTTTTTGGCATTTAAAGACAAGAAAATGTCTATAGTTTCACTTTGAAGCTTGTTAGAAAAAAATTCCTATGACACTTATCACGGAGTAATGAAATTTAAAACAAAAGATAAATTCAGATTTGGAAACAGTGACAGCAATTGGATACTCTGGTCACCTGCAGGATATGATGAACCACTTCCTACAGTTTCCTGTGGCCTGGTGGCATCTGGACTTATCCATTTGCACGTGACAATGCCCCTAGAGACCCTGTCTGCTGTGCTGAAAAGAATTCGTCATGCGCCCTCACCCTTCAAGTTCACCAACTTCCAAAGGTTTGGAAAACTTTTGGTAGGTATGGTACGATGTGCCGAGAACGGAACCGAGAACATTTCAAGTTCCTTCCTTCCCTCCCCAAACATTGTCATTACCACCAAAAGATGTGTGGAAACTGTTCAAACCTCCTTCCATCTGCTCAGTGTTCTATGCACAATAGATGTGCTGTCATAGGCACAACAGAGGGATTCTTCAAATCGATTCCACTTTACTCTCCAGCTTTTTTGTTTTCTTCTTGAGTGATTTTTTTTTTTTTCTTGCTTTGGTGATGGGAATGGAACCCGGGGCCTCATGAATGTTAGGTAAGTGCTTTAGCACAGAGCTACATGCCTAGCCCAATATAATGGGGTTTTTTTTTCAATACTGAGGACTTGAACCCAGGGCCTTACACATGCTTTGCAAGCACTCTCCCACTGACCTGTACCCCCAGCCCATTTTTTGCTTTTTATTTTGAGATAAGGTCTCCTAAGTTATGCAGGCCTCCTCTGGCCTGAACTTGCAATATTGTCTCTGCCTCTGAGTTGCTGGGACTATAGGCGTGCACCACCACACCCAGCCCAGTGTACTATTTTCATAAGCTATATCATCCCACAGGGTTGGTCCCTAGTTATGTTGTTAACATCTGTGCAGCCCAAGCACTGCTCTCTAGGTAAACCTCCCTGCCAACGGCAGCCTGGAAGTCCCCAGCTCTGAACGTTCAGCTAAGGCAGAGCTGGGGTGGGGGTGTAGAGAGGGCTGGCTCAGGACTTAGTCTCTATCTGGGTTGGACAGCAGAGGCCAGCAATAGAGAGGGCCTTGGGTGAGAATCAGATCTCCACTGTTGCAGGAGAGAGCATGGCACAGGATCTGCAGCAACCTTGGGTGGTTCTATGAAGACCTACTATATCCCTCCCCACCAGGGGCTGAGAGAAAGAAGTCCAGCAAGGCACAGCCAGTGTGTCAGCTGGATGTGGGCCTCAGAAATGAGTAGAGCAACAAGAAGACAAAAGGAAGGTAGGCACCTAAGGAAATCCAGTGGTGAAGAAGGGAGAGCCTGCCATGTACCGGGAGCTGCAGGAAGAGACAAACCTCAACCTCAGGACCACAGGAAAAAGAAAACAAAATTTCAGAGCACTTACAAAACCTCAGATGCAGCTGGGCACGTTGGTGCATGCCTGTAATCCCAGCAACTGGGGAGGTAGAGGCAGGAGGATCATGAGTTCAAGGCCAGAGGCAGCCTACATAATTTAGCAAGACCTTGACTTAAAATAAAATATTAAAAATGGGCTAGAGGTGCAGCCCAGCGATAGAACACTTGCAAAGCATGTGCAAGGCCCTGGGTTCAAGTCCTAAGTACAAAAAAGAAATCTCAGATGCAAACCTGGAGTTGTGGCAAACACCTCTAATCCTAGCCGTGGGGAATCTGAGGTGCAGGAGAATTGTGCCAGTTTGGTCTACCTATAAACAAACAAACAAATAAATAAATGCTGAATAAAATCTTTCCTAAGCTAGGTTGGGTGCAGTGGTGCATGCACACCTGTAATTCCAGTGGCTCGGGAAGGGGAGGCAGGAGGATCACAAGTTTGAGACCAGAGGCACTCTACATAACTTAGCAAGACCCCGTCTCAAAAAAGTAAAAAAATGGGCTGAGGGTGCAGCTTTGTGGTCCAGCACTTGCAGAACATGCAAGTGTGAGGTCCTGGGTTCAACCCCCGTACCACCAAAAAAAAAAAAAAAAATCTCTCCTAAGCTAGGAAATATAGTTTTAAATTTAAAATGAGGCTACTCTCTTGAGAAACCCATACCCAGCACTCTTACGTGTCTCTCTTACTATTCACACTTAAGTCTATATTAAAATATTTTCTTGATAAATTCTAACTTCATTTAAAATAAGTAAATTTAAAATGAATCGGAGGAGGGGTAGAAATCTGGGGAAACCAAGTGGAACGTGATAATACAAAACCCAAAGGAAAAATGATAGAGAGATTGTACAGATTAAAACAAGCTCCTAGGAGAAGAGGGATCTGGGAGACATAATTTGTGAATAATAAAAATACGCATTAAAATCCTCGAAGGAAAAAAAGAACAAATGGAGGAGAAGTAATCATTTTTAGAATGAGGAGGAAATTTTTCCATGGTTTGAAGAATGTCTTGGGTTTGCAGACTAGAAGGCTCGTTGAGTTCCAGGCAGGAATAATGGAAAAAGATGCACCACTAGACAGAGCCTGGGAAGATTCCGAAATTCCATAATTAAAGGGAAAACGCACACAAGCTTCCCCAAGGAGAGAACAAGTTACAAAGAAGTAGGAGAATCAGACCTAAATCAGACGTTGCATTTGCAATGCTAGAAACCAGTGTGAATCACCTCCACAGACCCCTAAGAAAACCATCCTTTAATAGCAACTGGGCTGTCATCCACCCACCCAGGAAGGAAAAAGTGCAAATGGCCAGAGAATTTCCTCATACCAGGAGAATAAGAGAGAAGGGGACCTAACCAGATGATAAATGAATTAGACTGGAGATGAAGGAGATGAAGAAGAGAAGAAGCCACGGTGAGCTCTGAACCCAGAACCCACATATTGTTAGCTCCAAATGGATAAAGATGAGATGGTGCTATGGTTTGATTGTCCCCTCAAAAACTCATGTTAAACAAAAAATAAATAAGTAAATAAATGAACAAATAACAAAAACCCCAAACCAAAACCTCATGTTGAAATTTAATTGCCATTGTTATGGTATAAAGAGGTGGGACATTGAAGAGGTGATAAGGTCATGGGAGGGGGACCACTCTCGTGGTTGGATTCAGTCCATTATCTCAGGAGTGAGTTGGTTATTATCACCCTGACATGTAATGCCTGCCACCACGTTCCCATGATGCAGGAAGAAGGTCCTCACCCTCCATCTTGGACTTCCCAACCTCAAGAATTGTGAGCCAAGAAAACTTTTATTGTTTATAATTTACCCAGTGTGTAGTATTCTGTGATGGCAGTAGGAGATGGACTAAGACAGATAGAATTTGTAATAGAAGCAGTAAATAAGTATTTTTTTTAAAACAGGAGATGAAATAAGACCTATTGCTAGCCTACAACTAAAAATGCTAAGTGATTTTGACAAAATGTAGGTGTTAAGCAGGAGAGAGGGGGCCAGCTGAAGCACCCTAAAAATCTCTTATTGGCTGGGGAGGAGAAACAAGGGGAGAGAGCCCCTTGGTAGGGGGAATTAATTAGTAGCCGGTTGCCATGGAGGTTTTTTTCATTATGAAAACCAGGAAGGCAAGGTCAGCACTAGGGGAAGACAGCATGTAATAGAGCTTTAGAAATAAGTGGGGAAAAAGGATGACAAGAGTCTATTGTCAGTTGGTCCATCTTTAAAATTTTTTTTGAAAACCTTTTATTAGGGGAAATTTCTTAACACATACCATAGAAGAGAGAAAAATATCATGAGTCTCCTTGGACCCAACAGAAGGGTGTGATGACTTGTTTTTGTTAAAAAGCTGAGGATATGCTAATGGTCACAAAAAACTCTAACATTTCAGTTTTTATCTTTCCTAGCAATTTCATTTAGAATTTTCAGAAATCAACACTGACTTTTTTTTTTCCTTTGGAAAAGGTTTCACTATGTAACTCAGACTGGCCTAGAATTCATTCCCTGGCCTTGAACTCTTGATACTTCTGCGGCAACCTTCCAGGTGGTGGGATTATAGGCATGCACCATGGTGCCTGCCTTGGTTGGTCTTCACTGATCAGATGATTTCTTCTCCTTGGGCATTGATTCTCATCTCTAACAACTCCAAAACTATGTCTTCATAAAGGCACTTAAGCCATGCTCTTTTGCCTGGTGAACATTGTCCTATCTTCTCAACAACTGACTAGTTGATGGCAGACAACTGGCAAAAGTCACAAAAGGTTAAATCTGTCTGATTGCAAAGACTTAAAAATCTTGTTGAGGCCAGGTGTGGTGGTGCATGCCTGTAATACCAGCATTTGAGGAAGTGGAGGCAAGAGGATCACAAGTTCAAGACCAGAGGTAGTCTGCATAACTTAACAAGATCCTGTCTCAAGATAAAAAATTTAAAAAGGGGCTGGGAGTGTAGCTCAGTGGTAGAGCACTTGCAAAGCTTCTGTCAGGCACTGGGTTCAGCCCACCAGTATCGAAAAAAACAAAATCTTATCATTAATACAGACCCTTTTGTGTTTTTTAGAAGGCAAGATCAATGAATGTTTACCTTCACTCGAAAAGAAACACCTGGCTTGGAATGGCATCATTCACCCTCTGCCTCTATTTTGTTGTCAGGCAAAACTCTATATTTGACCCTGGGCAGTGAGTTCTTGGTGGAAAATGACAACTGATGGTTCTAAACTAATCAGTTTCAAACAAACAAACAAAAAAAACCAAAAAAAACAGCCACTCTACCTAAAGACACCAAAGAGTTAAAAAGAAGAAGAAGAGCAAGAAATATTTGCAAGCACAGTGATATCCAAGCCAGGCAGGTAGGCAGATGGGTCATCAGCTGGTAAAGAGCACATAGAAATAGCACTGGCTGAATTGCTCCCAAACATTCATATTTTCTTTAATTTTCTTCTTCTTTCTCAGTGAATATGTGGCTCTTGTACATTGTCATCATCTAAGCCCAGTTTCTGTTGCTGTAATAGAACACCCACGATTGCATAGCCTATAAAGGTAAGAGGTCTATTTTGGCTCACCCTTCTGGAAGTCCAAGAGCATGAAACTGCCATCTGCTCAACTTCTGATGAGGTCCATGTCCTTCTCCATGCATGGTGGAAAAGCGGAAAGGCAAATGATAACAACTAATGCATTCCTAAGAGAATGAATCCAGTCTCCAAAGAAAGACATGGATCCCTCTTAAAGGCCCCACCTCACAACACCATTACCCAGGCAACTAAATGTCAACTAAAACTAAATGAGTTTTGGCAAGGCAAACGGTATCCATAGCAGCAACAAAGCAAACAGCAGAGAGATGTTTTATAATTTACATACCTGTTTCAGGTAATTCTTGAAGCCCCTGTCATGTTTCTGCTAATTGTAAGTTTATTTCCTCCTGGGAACCAGGTCAGAGAACACGCTCCTTACTTGGGTTACCAGGCTCCCCTCACTGTCTGATACACCTTTACAGCCCTGGATATCCTCCATAGGTGCCTTTTTTACTCACCCTCAGGCTGCAGAAGGCTGGGGACAACAGGTTGCAGATGCTGTGGCCTAGCCCTGTCTCAAACTTCCCCTTCTCCTGGGCCTCATCTAATATCCCTCTGACCTTGCCCCAAATCTTAGGAGAAAACCTGACCTCCCATTGAGTGCAAGCAGCAGAGGCCATTTCCATTCCTGCCACCCCTCAGCCTCTACACCTAAAGCCCTCTTCATCCCAGGCCTCACTGGCCATCCTCCTGCTCCTTCTCCTTCCAGCCTCCTCCCCTGGGCCTGGACCCATCCCTTCAAGGCGGTGCCTCCCTCTGCCTGGCTCATTCCCTCCACCTAGAAACACCTCAGCTCTTCTATCTCAGCATCTGTGCCCTTCTCTGGACCTGGCTCCTTTCCACTCACCTTCCTTTGATTTTGTCCCTCCTTCCTCCCCTCCACAGCCACCACCTCCAGTCCCGACCCCTGCACCAAGGATTCAGGACTGGACCTTCTGCCTCCATTCACCCCTGCTCTGCTAGGCAGGGAACACCACTGCTTCCCTCTGGGCCGTGACATCCATCCATCACTTCTCCCTCCCTTGCTCCCTTGTCTTGGTGCCCCCTCCCCCGTCTCTGATTCATTCTCATTCTCTCTCTCTCTCTCTCTCTCTCTCTCTCTCTCTCTCTCTCTCTCTTTCTCTCTCTCTCTCTCTCTCCCCCTCTCCCTCCCTCCCTCCCCCTCCCTCTCTTTGTCTCTCACCTCCCTCTTCTCTCAACATCTGTCTCTCTGTGTCTCTCTCAGGCTATTTCCCTCTCTGTCTCTTGCATCTTACTATCTCTCCTCTCGCTCTCTCTTTCTCTCTCTCTCTCTCTGATTTCTCTCTCTTTCTCTGTTTCTCTCTCTGTCTCTTTCTCTCTCTTTCTCTTTGTCTCTCTCACTCTCTCTCTTGCTCTCTCTCTCACTCTTAGACTCTCTATTTTCTTTCTTTCTTTCTTTTTTGTGGTACTGGGGTTGAACCCAGGGCCTTGCGCTTGTATGCTTTGCAAGTGCTATACTACTGGGCTGCACCCCCAGTCCCTTTTTTGTTATTGTTGTTGTTGTTGTTGTTTTTAGTTTTTGAGACAAGGTGTCACTAAATTATGTAGATTACTTCTGGTCTCGGAACTTGCGATCCTCCTGCCTCTGCCTCCTGAGTCACTGGGATTACAGGCGTGCGCTACCATGCCCAGCCCAGACTCTCTTTTCGTGCCCTCTTTCCCAGCCACCCTTCCTCCTGCCTCTCTGAATACATCTTTCTGATTGTCTTCACAAACTCCTTTCCCTTGGTTTTCACCTTTAATGTTCCCAGCTTGCTTTTCCTATCATAGAAACTCCTTTGGAGACCTCTTCATCCCTCTGGTCTTAACTTTTGCCAATGAGTTCATTTCTCTCCTGTTTCAGATAAATGAGATGGGGCAGGTTTTGAATGTTCAGCTTGTTTTTGTTATGAAGACTCTTCTCTTCTCTGTCTTCCACTTCATGACCCTCCCATCCCTGTTCTTCCCGGGAACGCTGGCCTGAGTGACACTGGAGTGCCTAAAGTCTGAGCCCTCAAGTTGGGGAAACCAGTTTCCCTCTTGCTGACAATTCGGGCTCCAAATATAATGGGCAACAAAGGCTCTTCTGGTTCTGGGAAAGGAGGGAAGAGGGTTCCCTAGGAAGGAAGCCCAGAGAGACCTGGTGACAAGGGTTGGAGGAAAGGATGGTGTCACACCAAGGACTCAAAGCTGAAAGGGAAGTCAGTGGGGACAGCTGCCTGGGAGGTGGCAGGCAAGTGGAATGGGAAGGGAGGAGAAGAAGCCAGCTGCCTGGTCTGCCCAACAGCCCCCTCATGCTCCCTTGGGCTTGGTCAGCTACCTGGGAGGCAGGAGGGAGGTCATCAGGACCTGCAGTCAGCCACCTCCCTGTGGCTCCAGCAAGAGCCCTGGAGGCTGGTGGGGTGACATGTAGGACAGGCTCCTTGAGCTTGCACTAGAGTGCCATTATAAGCACACCTGGCATCCCCAAGCTGGGGAGGGGCACCGGACAAATGGGACCTCTGGCTACATATGTGACATGCTGCCCTGGGACCAGGTATCTGCAGGCACCTCTAATCCAACTTGCTTCCCTCTGAACTTATGCCACCCCTCCTTCCTCTTCCCAGCAAAGAGACCAGAAGCCAGAAGTCACCCTGGAGCCCTCGTGTGTCACCAGGCATTTCCATGTTGTTCCTAGTCTCTCTGGAAGCCTCGCACTCTCCTCCATCCTCTCTGGCACGTGTCTCTGACACATGGAGCTTCGGCCTTCAGCTTGGACACAAACCTTGCCTTCTGACCAGCATGGCTGCCACTCTCCTTGTGGGCCTCCTCACACCCCCCACAGACTCCATAGTGAGCTCCTGGGGCAATGAAGGGGCCTTCGTGAGGTCAGAGACAGAGAAGGTGGTGGGGATGGGGGTGTGGGAAGGGACGCTGACTGGAGGTGGGATGGGGTGATGTGGGCAGGGGTGAGATGCAGCCAGGGAGCTAGCTGCCTGGATCCCAGCACAGCCCCCAGGGCAGGGGAGAGACAAGAGGGATCAAATCCCACCCGTGGAAACCTCCTGCCCATGCTTTCCCAGAGGAACTGGGGCTGCCAGCCAACTTCAGTGCGGCCAGGAATGTGGGAGGCCCAGCTGGGAGCAGAGGCTCCACCTACAGAAGGCCCCTAAGGTCACATGGTGGGTGGCAGGAAGCAGGTAGGTGGGACCTGGGCAGAAGGAGAAACTTGGGCCACTGGGAGGTGGGAGTCAGAGTGGTCAGGCCCTGGCAAGGAGCCCCCTTTTTTCTCTTTTTTTTTCTTTTTTCTTTTTTCTTCCCTCTTGTAGTGCTAGGAGGTTGAACCCAGGGTCTTGCATGTGCTAGGCAAGTGCTCTCTCACTGAGCTGCACCCTCAGCCCCTATTTTATTTCTTATTTTTGAGACAAGATCTTGCTAAATTTTTCAGACTGCCTGTGGCCTAGAATTCACCATCCTCCTGCTTCAGCTGACTCCCTCCCCCAGTAGCTGGGATTACAGGCATGTGCCCTGGCGCTCAGCTAAGGGAGCCCTTTTGAGGAGATCCCATATATTATCATCCAGCCCTAAGCATAAGGCAGAGGTCAGGCCCTTGCTGGAGTGGGGGCCCCCGTCTCTGACCTCAGCCCTGACCTGCCCCCAGCCACTTCACTGAAGCCTGGCAGCTGTCCTCCAGAATGGCCGGCCTGTCTCCAAAGTGACCCCTCTAAAACCCCTGATTCCTCCATCTAGCAGTCTTGGGCGGGAAACGACCACACACCTGGAAGTCCCCTCCTGGGACTTCCAACTCTTGTTCCACCTCTGCCCGGCCCAGCGTCAGGGTGCCTTGGGCACAGAACCTAGCGCTGGCCTGCACCCAGCAGGGGCCCAGCCAATGTCCCAGAAAATTAAGGGGTCACAGCAAAGCAGGACTGAGATAAGGACAGTGTCTGGGTGAAGGTCAGGTTCTGCCTGTCCAAGCATGAGTTTTCCATGGCAACAACTTGTCCTCCCTTCCCCTTGGAGAGGAGCCTCCTCCCCCACTTGTTTTGGCCTCTCTGTGCCCGCCCGTCACATGCCCGCCACCCCTGTCATCAACGAGTAATCCTGTATGGTTTTTACTCCAGTGCCCATGAATAGAAGAGTTAGAGGAGAGCAGGCGGGAGAACTTCCCAGGGCCTTGCACCCCTTCTTTATGCCTGGGCAGCTCTGTTCCCCTTCGGACTTGCCCCTTCTCTGTCTTAGACCCCTCCGGTGGGGAGCAGCTCCAGCCCCCATGGTCATTAAGCCAGCTGTGTCCTGCACATTTGTCAGAGGCCACCTTCCCAAGGCTTCCCAGCTCAATCCTCAGCCTGCAAATCCAGACCCTTCTTTGGAGTATTCAAGGCCCTGCTTGTGTAGCCCCTGCCAGCCTCTCTTGGTGGTAGGGAAGTGGCGGCGGGGGGCCGGGGGGGAGGTGGCTGGACCATCCAGAGCTCTTCAAGATTCCCTGAACACAGGCTTTCTTCTGCATCTGGGCCATATGCACTCCACACCCAATGCCCAGGCTAGGTGACCTCCAGTGTGTTCCCTCTTGGGAAACATCTCTGACCTTTTCCCCACGCCCAGGCATCTGGCCACTTTGTTCTCTTTGAGCCTACACCTTGCTGTGGTCCCTGACCACACCAAATATCGTGTTCACTGACCCTTCTGCTTGTGGGGTTGTCTCCCTGAATTGGGTCACATGCAGAGCCTGAGACAGGGATCCAGATTCAGGTGATTTATTAAGGGTTGGGGAGGGTCTCAGGAGAAATATGTAAGGCAGCGAGGGAAGCAGGAAACAGGGACCTAGAAGAATGGATGTTGGGGAGGGTCTAGACATGGCGTGGTGGGGAGGGCTCTGCAGCCTAAAGCACACTGCCAAGCATTCCCTGAGGCAAGGAGACTGCCTTTTGTGCCTCCATATTAGCTAGTCATTGGCAGTGGGTGGGAGGTTTACAGCTTCCCAGGGGAGGTAGCTGTCATCAGCCAGTGATGATTCACAGCACAAGAGTGGCAGCTGAGAGCAGCAGCAGTCATCAGGCCTACTATGGGGGTTGGGGGGGGGGGTATTTTGCAGTGGTCAGGTAAAGAGGGTCTGGGCTGGGTAACCACAGCTCCCTTCAAGTGGGACCTCTGACAGATTTCTGAATGAGTGAGAAGTATGTGGATTCCTGGCTCACTTAGCACTAGCATTCCCCAAACCCACAGCTGCATGCGCTGCCCTGGGAGAAGGCTCTGCCCATAGCCTGTTACAGGGACTAAAAAGGGGCCCAGGCATCCCACCCCCAGGGAAAGACTAAGCTGAGCACTGCCTTGCTCACAGAGTGTCTTAGGAATCTGACTGTGCAGATAGGGCTTCAGCCAAAATTCTGATCTATTCCTCATAATTTTTTTTTTTTTCAGACTGAGAAAGAGAGCCTCAGAGAAGTGATGGGACTCCAAGGGGGTCATGCAACTTGTGAGAGGAAGAACTGGAATTCAAACTCAGGTCTGACTGCCTGCTTGCCTGGTGCTTTCCCGCAGTGTATGGACAATATTAGAGCTGAGCCCTTCTTGCCTGTCGTAAGAGGCTGGTGAGTCCAGGATCATCTCTCTGCTCTACAACAGGGCTTAGCTCAACTCAGACTTCCCATGGGTTACATATGGCATTTGTAATAGTTGGGAGGCCCACGTATGTATTTTGCATATAATTTGCATAATGGTTACATCTGGTTTGCATGTGTTCACATTGAAAGCCCATCAGCACTGCATAATTTTTAAGTTGCTTCTAAGCTACTCTCAGTGGAAGTCCATCTGGGCCTTACAGAGCCCAGTTTCCGTGATTCCTGGATTCTTCCTGGCCCTCACTGCCACGCTGCACATCTATCTACCAAGTCCTGGTCAAAACATGCTTTCACCTGGTTAGAAGGCATCACTGCAAACACTTGCCCCAGAAATTCATGTGGGTTTGCCAGGCACCTTTTTTGATGGTACAAGTGTAATCAAAATGCTAACTGGGCTTTGAGCATGCTGGACTTGGTGTCAAGGAGAGTGTGAGGCTGGACAAAGAGGCTCACTGCACAGAATTTCCAAAGGTGGTCCCATGCGTATTCCCAGAGGGAAAGAGGAGTGGTGATCAGGGACAAAGGGGGTGGAGTCAAGAGCTGTACCTCAATGCAGGTGCCACATCCAGTTAGTTTGGGGGAGCAACAGCTGTGTGCCTCCATAGCAGGGAGGCCTCCTATCAGAAAGCTGGCAGATTCCAAGCTATTTCTGTCTCTTAGGAGAGCTACATTCTACAAACTTTGTGCGGCTCTCAATGATCTTATGTGATGAGCCCTGGATAAAGGAGAGACACATCGTGGGTGAAGTGGAAGGAGCCCGGAGAGAGGGGAGGGACCTCAATTCTGAGAAGGGCATCCATGCAGGGAAGGGATGTGCCAGGCACACAGGATGCCAAGCACCAGGGCCCTAAGCTCACTCACCAGCAGGCTACATCACCTAACTTGCTGCATCTTCCGGAGATCTACTCTCAAGTTTTCTGTCCCAAGGAACTAATTCTTTCCTTCTGCCCCAGGATGCCCACAGAAGAAGGAGAGAAGCTCCAATTGTCCAGCAGAGGTTCCTACCCAGGTCCCCCACTGGACCAACAAAGGATTCTAAATGCAAGAGTTTATTCTCATGTCTGCCTAGGATGATCTGGTCACCCTGTCAGCATCCTTCTATCTTCTTGAGGAGAGAGGTGGTAGAGCTGTTGCCAGGGTTGTGGAGGTAGGGGGAAAAGTGTGTGTGTGTGTGTGTGTGTATGATAGAGTTAGTGAGAGAGAGAGAAATGGGGGTGGGCTGAGTGTGCCGTGAGTGTCATATGAACACAAACCATGCTGCTTCCTGTGATGTCTCTGCCTGTCTCCAACCAGGTGGAGAAACTCTGGTTCAAGTCAGGGAGAACATGACTGTCTGCCTTCCTCCCCTGCCTCTGGCCTCCCTAGGTTTCCTGTCTGGCTGATGCAAAGTGGACTCATTGTCTACAGGGAGACCCCAGCCTCTAGCTGCATCCAGCCAAGCCCCTGAGCATCTCCCTGTGCTGACGTCCTCCGCCTCCACCACCAGGATGGGGCCCAGGCCTTGGCTCCCCAAACTGTTCCAATTAAAGGAGACTGGTTTTGATGTCAGCCACCTGGGAAGGGGAAGTGGGGTCCAGCTGTCCTTCCAGCTCCCTGTTACACAGACATTCTCAAGTTCAAGTAGGGTCCAGCCTCCTTCCTGGGAGTTGTGGGCCCCACATCTGGGGCTGGGGGAGGGAGTGAAAAGAAGGGGTGGGACCCCTTGGAAAAAGATCACAGCTTCTGGGGAGGGGGAGTTTCCTCCCAGAGCCAGCTGGGCAGCCCTGCCAAGCTGTCAGAACCCAGGCTCGGGTGAGGAGCTGAGCTCTGCTCATTTCCCCCCTCAGAAGTCTCTTGGTTTCTGAAAAGCAGAAAGCCAGACGTTGTAAGATCAAGATCATGTTACGGGCACTATGTATTTGCCTCTAGCAAAATGGCTTGTAACATCTCTGTTAAAGGCTAGAGAATATGACAGGGCAGTCGTTGGGTTTGGGAGGAGTATGCAAGGCTGTGTTAGGCATCATTTGGTTTCCTATTTCATTCAAGCCAGCTCAAATGGTGGGTTTCTGGAAGCAAACAGGGGAAGCCACAACTGGTCCTCAAATGACTATATACCATGTTTCTCCCTTAGTACCCCAGCCCTTTGTCTCTGGCCCACTCTCCCTGGCCAACTCTCCTCCTCAGTTCCTCACAAGTCCTTCAGACCTATGGCTATGATAGGCCATGGTATGTCACTTCGCCACTCCCCAGAGCCTCTGCGGTGGATTGAATAGAGCCTCCTCCCTGTAAAATTCGTGTCCACCAGAAGGCCAGAATGTGACCTTATTTGGAAATAGGATCTTTGCAGATATATTCACTTAAGATGAGGTTATGTCAGGTGCTAAATTCAGTGGCTGCTGTTCTTATAAGAAGAGGAAGGGACACAGAGACACCGAGAAAAAGTCCATGTGAAGATACAAGACAGAAGGCCACGTGAAGACAAAGCAGAGACTGAAGTGATGCAGCTATGTGCCAAAGAATGCTGAGACTGCCTAGAGCCACCAAAAGCCGGAAGAGGCAAGAAGGGATTTTTTTTTTTCTTTTTCCTAGAGGCTTCAGAGGGAGTATGGCAACACTGATACCTTGACTTTTAGCCTCCAAAATTGTGGGAGGATGAACTTTTATTCTTTTAAGCCACTGAGTTTGTGGTTATTGGTTATGACAGCCCTAGGAAACGAACAGAATCTATACCTTGAAGCTGGATTCCGTGCAGCCTGGGTTCTGTGATTCCAGAGCCCAGGAGAAAGGACAATCAGCCTGGCTTGGGTCAGGTGCCTGCCTCATGAGACCCACAGGCCATGATGGATGGGAGAGGGTAGGGTTCAGAGCTGCCCAGCCCAGTATCTTTGATACCATCACCTTCCCCAAAACGTGTTTATTCACACCTCAAAGTCAGTTTAGAAAGAGGTCTCTCCAGGTAGGCCCTGGAGTCCCATACCTCCTACACACTTGTCAGCCACTTGGGTGAAGATACAAATGACTGTGGTCACCTGTGTAGATGACACAAAACCAGAAAACAGTGTCCTCTGTTGGAGGACAGAATCAGGATTCAAAAAGTTCCTTGCCAGTTACGAACTTAATAAGATGATGTCAAATAAGGATGGCTAAAAAGGCCAGCTCTTGGGTTCTAAGAGTCAGTTTCACAAACGAAATATGGAAGAGACTTGACTTAATGCAACTCCTGAATAGAAAAACCCAAAGAGTTTCTTTGATGGGAGGTTAATAAAGAACCAGAGCTGTAGTGTGGCCCAGCTGATTAAGAGCTTTTGTTGCACAAAAAGAAAAAGAAAAAGAAAAAGAAAACAACAACAAAAGCAGTCTCAGCTGGCCTGGAAAGGTGATGGGTGTTTGGGGCTCCATGCAACCCATAAAAAAAGAGACAATCCTGATCCCCATCCGCAAGCCAGAGGGGCAGGCTCGTCACCCTACTGGATTGTAGATGGTGGAGAGAAATCTGCAGAGTTATCAGACCGCAGGGGCCCCCAGACAATGACATCAAGGAGGCAGAGGTAGCCAACAGTCTGGGTGGCACAGGAGGTGATGCTGGTGCTCCCCCGAACACGGTCATCTCGGCTCCAAAGCCCTGTGCTGCGGTACCCCGGCGCACATGGGCTTTTAAGATCAGGGTATCCTGTGAGTGGAGGGGTACTGGACAACTTCGCGGCTCGCGGGGCCTCACGGCTCCGCTTCTCCACTTCTCTGCTTCTCGCCCGTTTCCCCTCGGGCAACAGTAGGGGCTGGGTGTGTTTGGAAAGCCTCCGGGACACAGCGGCCTGCACCCCGCCACCGGCGTCTGTTCCCTTTTCAATCTCTCGCTTGTAAGCGGCCCCTCGGGCGTCAGCTCGGAGCCGGGCCGGGGGGCTGACTGCAGAGGAGGGGGCTGGCGGTGGAGAGCGGCGCGGCCCCAAGTTTATGCTAATCCGCGCAGAGCCCGCCTCCTGCCTCCCCTCGGCGGCCCCAGCCGCGAGCAGCACCCGCCACTCGGCGGGACGCAGCCGCCGCGCAGCGCCAGGCGGCCAAGCGAGTGCGCGGCGGGGACCGCGAGTGGCGGCGTGATCCGGGCTGGCAAGCGGAGGGGGCGGGCGGGCGGACTCCCGCGGGGACCACTGCCTGGGGCCAGGTGAAGACGGGACGCCGCGATGGGTCGCGGCTGCCTGCTAGTCTGGCTGTGCACCGTCGCGGCGCTGCTCTCGGGGGCTCAGGCCAAAGGCACCCCGCTCCTCGCGCGGCCAGCGCCGCACGGTGCCTCCCGCTACAGCCTCTACACGACGGGATGGCGCCCGCGTCTGCGCCCGGGACCGCACAAGTAAGCGCGGGCCGTGCCACGGCGGGAACGGGAGGGCTGGGTTCCCGCGTGGCTCGCCGCCTCTCCCACCTGCCTGGACTCGCGCGGGGACATCGAGGCCCCGAGTACCCCCGGCCGGGACGCGGAGGGGGCGGTGCCCGGGCCCGAGCCCTTGCCTGCGCTGGCGCTCACGCTCCAGGAGACTGCGGGGCTGGCGTAGAAAAATAAGCCAAGGGGGCCTGGCGCTGAGGCTGGGATCCTGGCAGTGCCCGCGGAAACCTTTCCAGCGAAGTAACATTTTCCAGCTGCGCTATGTGAAACTCTGGGCGCAGGGGACCAGGTGGAGAGAGAGGAGGAATGGCTGTTCATGCCTGGAACATGTGGGGTGCCCCGGCTCCCAGACCTCCTGTTTTCTCACCTACCCTGCAAGGTAGTCCATGAATACATGCTCCTGGCCGCCGCAATCCGCCTCTTGCGGTCAGCCTGGCCCCAGCAACTCTGTGGGAGCCCCAAAGTGGCGGAGCTGGAGCCGAAGAGCCAATGGGGGATCCTGGGTCCTCAGCTTGTATTGTGGAACAGGGAGGCATCCACAGAGATCAGCCCATGCATGCATTTGAACTCTAGTGGAATGTTAGGGGTATTGTAGGGGAGTTCCCAGCCCACAGCCACATTCAGTGGACCTGGGCACATCAGAGCAGGCTTCTTGCAGGGGGTGGCATGAGAACTGGTCTGAGTGAGGAAGCAGCAGAGGCAGGAGCTGGAAATCTGCATCAGCAGTGGAAGGAGGAGAAGCCTGATCTCAGAAGCCTTGAAGGTCAAGATAAGGAGTCTGGAACCAGTGAAGGAGTTGCAGGGTAGGAGATGTAACAGGGAACTTGGGGAAGAATTCGGCAAGGGGGAAACCACACCAAGCCCCTGGTCCAGTATAGCACTTAGCCTAGTGGCCACCTATCTAGGACACAGGGATCAGAGAGACAAGCAATGGGGCTGGGCCCAGCCCAGAAGATTCTGGCCCCCAGCAAGGGATCTGGCTTCCAGGAACAAGGAGAACAGACAAAACAGATGTGGGGGTCTGGTCCTCTATGGAGGTCAACAGGTGGGGGAAAGAGGGCAGTGGGCTTAGGCAGCCCAGTTTAGGCCAGATATTCCAGGGGTACCATTGTCCCCTACAGGGCCCTCTGTGCCTATGTGGTGCACAGGAATGTGACTTGCATCCTACAAGAGGGTGCCGAGACCTATGTGAAGGCTGAGTACCGGCCGTGTGGATGGGGGCCCAAGTGCCCCACAGCAGTAAGGTGAGTACACCTCTATCTCATCTATTTGGGAGCCCTAGGTCCAGGACCTAGTTCTACATTCAGCCTAGAGCAGAGCAAATTCCTCAGGGGCTGTAGCTCTTTGGACTCCAAAACCAAAGCAGGCCAGGGTCCTGGCAAGAGGGGACTAGAGAGGACCCCAAGGTTTTGAACATTTGGCAGGACATTACCCATGGAGACAGGGACAGGCTTGTTTTGGAGCCTGGAAACCACAAGGGGACACCGGGAGGGTTCCCCAGGGAAAAGCAGCCCAAGGCAAGGAAGAAATCTTAGAAGCAGAGGGTATAGGGGTGGGGAGGACAGAGTCACTCAGGCAATGGTTGATGCCACAGGGGAGCCTGGGCAGCCCCAGGGAGGGCTGTGGTGATCATGAGAAAGTGGGGCACAGGTGAGGGGGGAAACCAGAGTGCCCGAGCTTAGGCTGGACAGGTAGGGCTGCATGGGAGGTGGGGTGGGCAAGACATGACACACAGGTCTGCATTTGCAGAGGTTCAAATGCGTGTGCCTGGAAACAGCCCTGTGCCGCAACATATCAGTGGGTGGACAGGTACATAGCTGAGTAGGTGAAGGATGAGCCCCTGGTGAGCCCTGCCTGCACTCCTGGGCCTTGTCCCTGGTCAGAATCAGAGGTGCCCTGCCACCAGCCTCTGTGAGCAGAGCTGATTCTTGGAGTAGGCTAGACAGCAGTAGAAAGAAGTAAAGAAAGCTGCTGGGAGTTAGTGCCAGTCTCAGATCTGGGGCAGTGCCCTTCCACTCATAGGGAATGGTTGGGGCTTGTCACAGTGCTCCAAGCTACCACTGAAGCCTGAGTGGAATGAGCTAGAGGGGATGCCAGTGGTCTTGGGATGGTTGGAGCCTAATCCCCCCTAGCCTTCTTTCCAGGCACACAGGCCAGGCTGGGCATCCTCCATTTACCAGGCTCAGCCTTGGAAGTCCTGCCCCACCATTCTTTCACTTTAAGCACCAACAAAGGAAAGCCTGTGGGGAGGTTAGAGATGGGGAGATACTCAGACTTTATGCATGCTTCCAGGGGTGGTCCTGAATGCCACCCAGGAGGCAGGAGTCTCAGTGCACAGGTACAAGATCCCGCCCTCTTGCCCTCCCTGACCCAGGTACCGCTCAGTGCTCAGACCCAGATACAAAGTTGGCTACAAAACAGTGACAGACCTCGCCTGGCGTTGCTGCCCTGGTCTCGCTGGAGAAGGCTGCCCTGAGCACCTCACAGACCATGGAGCCACCCCACCCCAGCAGGAGCCAGAACCCCAGATTCCCTCAGAGCAGCTGGGCCCAGGCCCCAGGGCCCCTCCTTACAGCAGAGCGGCCCCCAGCCCCCATGGTGAGTCTGCCTGGGACACCCTCTAGGGGGATCAATTTTCTTGGGCTCAGTGGCAGGGGCAGGGAGGGGACTGATCCAGGCTGAGCTCTGGAAGGTCTGGGGAGGGTACTTCTCACATTGGGCATGTCTTATGAGCCCCCTGCTCCCCACTCCTGATGTCTACCATAAAGCGGAAGGAGCTGTGCCCAGAGAGAAGGTAGGCTTAGAACAGAGCCTTAGGTGGCTGGCAGCATGACAGTTTGCAAGGGCCAGGCCCCTGATGCTGGAATCTCTCCTCTTTCCCAGGAAGGAAAGGCCCAGGGCTGTCTGGTGAGCGGCTGGAACGCCTAGAGGCTGATGTCCAGCATCTGGTGCAAGCATATGGTACTCTCAGCCGCCTGGTGGCCAGCCACAAGGATCCCAGTAGGATGCCTGGTGGCCCTAGGACTCCTGCTGCTCCTGTGGGCTTTGGGGTCATCCCTGAGGGGCTCGTGGACCCAGGAGACAGAGCTGGAGGCCCCCTCACACCTCCCCTGAGCGAGATCCTGAGCAAAGTGGCAGAGGTGAGCAGCACACTGCAGACCAAGGTGCAGCTGCTGGACAAGGTGCACGGGCTGGCCCTGGGCCACGAGGCCCACCTGCAGCAGCTGCGGGAAGCCCCGCCCTCCCCACTGACCTCCCTGGCCCTGCTGGAGGAGTATGTGGACCGCCGGCTACAGCGACTCTGGGGGAGTCTGCTGGATGGCTTTGAGCAGAAGCTGCAAGGCATCCAGAGTGAGTGTGACCTGCGGGTGCAGGAGGTGCGGCGGCAGTGTGAGGAGGGGCAGGCAGCCAGCCAGCAGCTGCACCAGAGCCTCGATGGCCGGGAGCTGGCCTTGCGGCAGGAGCTCTCACAGCTGGGCACTCAGCTGCAGGGCCTGAGCGTGGCTGGTGAAGGCAGCTGCTGCAGCCAGCTGGCTTTGTTTGGTGCCCGTGTGGACAGCCTTGAGCGGAGCCTGCAGGCAGTTACCGAGGCCCAAAGGGGCCCCGGAGCCCCGGCCAGGGATGAGCTTGCACATCTCTCAGCTGCCATGCTCGAGGGAGGCATGGATGGGCTTCTCGAGGGCCTGGAGACCATCAACGGGACAGAGAACGGAGCCAGGAGCTGCTGTCTGAGGATGGAGATGGGGGGCTGGGGTGTAGGTGGCTTTGGCTCCATGTTAGAAGAGCGTGTGCAGAGCCTGGAAGAGCGGCTGGCGACACTGGCCAGAGAGCTAAGCCACGACAGCACCACACCAGGCAGGTCAGCACGGCCTGTCATGCAGACAGAGCTGACCGTACTGGAAC
Organism: Pedetes capensis; assembly: GCA_007922755.1. Taxonomy (NCBI): domain Eukaryota; kingdom Metazoa; phylum Chordata; class Mammalia; order Rodentia; family Pedetidae; genus Pedetes; species Pedetes capensis. Next base: position 74,581 of record VMDO01002728.1, on the reverse strand, counting down.
AGCGGCTGGTTTCACTGGAGACCTCATGCACCCCCAGTACTACCTCAGCCATCCTGGACAACCTTGTGGCAGAGGTGAAGGCCTGGCAGAGCCAGAGCGAGGCCCTTCTACACCAGGTGGCCAGCCACACAGCTCTGCTTCAGCAGCTCAATGGTACCGTGGCAGAAGTCCAGGGACAGCTGGCAGAAGGGACAGGCAGCTCCCTCCAAGGCGAGATCACTCTGCTGAAGGTCAACCTGAACTCAGTGAGCAAGTCACTCACAGGCCTCAGCGACTCTGTCAGCCAGTACTCGGATGCCTTCTTGGCCACCAACACATCCCTGGATGAGCGAGAACGCAAGGTGGAAGCTGAGGTCCATGCCATCCAGGAGCAGGTCAGCAGCCAAGGCTCAAGGCTTCGGGCTGGCCACAGGCAGGTCCTGAACCTGCGGGGGGAGCTGGAGCAACTCAAGGCTGGTGTGGCCAATGTGGCAGGGGGGCTAAGCCGCTGCCAGGCCACAGCCCAGGAACTCCAGCATGCATTGGGCCACTTTGACCAGCGGGTGGCCCAAGTGGAGGCGGCATGCAAGAGGCTGGGCCTGCTGGCTGCCAGCCTGGACAGCTTGCCCACCGAGCTGCTCAGGTCCAGGGAGGGCCTCTGGAGCCACGTAGACCAGCTGAATCGCACGCTGGCCCAGCACACTCAGGACATTGCCCGCCTCCAGGATGACCTGCTGGACTGCAGGGCCCAGCTGGCTGAGCAGGTGAGGCCAGGGCGAGCTGACTAGGCAAGCTGGGCAGGATCCAAGCCCCAGATCCCACCAACCCTGGGACTATCACTCTAGGGCCCAGCCTTACCCAGCAGCACTTCACAGCTGCCCCTTGGCCAGCCCAGATGCCACTTCAGAGGCCACTGGGTGAATGGTCTTGGTTCAGCCCTGTATGACTGTCTCAGCCATGAAAAGCTGCCCTGAGTGCTGCACAAATTGGACAATGCAGGATAGCAGTTAAAGCAAGGACATCATGTCTGAAGACCAGGGTGTGCTTCAGAGACCACACGTTCCACAGTCTGCAACTTGCTCTTGTGCAGACACACTGGAGTTGGCAACTATGCGAAGACTTCCAGGCCCAGGCTCAGACAGGGCCTGTCCACAGCTCCCATTGCCCATGAGGAGCAGTCACAGCCCTCGGAGGCATCTTCACCTTTGTCCTCTGGCTTCTGTCCCTAGATGTCTGGGCTAAGTTTCTACAGGAGGGTGATACCTACTAGAACTGCCTGTACTTGGCAGCTTCATAGATGCTGCTTCTGAACCAAGGACCAGAGGCTGTCTGAGGTTTCCAGCCCCCACACATCCTCAGGACAGAACAGGAGCACAGAGACCCAGCCCAGAGTTCTCTTTATTCCTTTTGATCCTCCCTCTCCGTGAGGGTGTAGGCAGCTGTAGATTTCCAGAGGAAAGAACTGCATCCAATCTGTTTGAAGACCCCACCCCAATTTATCCTTTTCCTCCCATAAAGAAGTTTTCAGGGGAGCCGGGCACGGTGGCGCACGCCTGTAATCCCAGTGGCTTGGGAGGTGGAGGCAAGAGGATCACAAGTTCGAGACCAGAGGCAGTCTGTGTAACTTAGCGAGACCCTGTCTCAAAAAGTAAAAAAATGGGCTAGGGTGCAGCTCAGTGGTCCAGCACTTGCAGAGCATGCAAGCGCAAGGCCCTGGGTTCAACTCCCAGTACCGGAAAAAAAAAAAAATGTTTTCAGGGCACTCTGGTGCCCATGTGGGCCTCTTCCTTCTACTTCCTGTCCCCCCAGGTCAGTACCTCTCTGCCCAAGGCAGCCTTCATTTATATCAAGGCTTAAAGGAGGCCAGACTCTAAAAAAGAGGCCTTAGCTGGAGGAAAAGGCGTGTAGGCCTTGGTTTTAAAACCTTGCAAAATGCTAACCCTGCCAGGATGTGCATAGAGCGGTAAGAAATTCAGGTATGAAACCATCAAGGCACAACTGGAAAGGGCAAGTGTTCCTCAGGCATGCACGGTTCCCAGAGACCCTGATTCCTCTCTGCTGAGGCTCTTGGCTTTGGTCTTCACCCCCACCCCAGCAGCATGGGACTCCTGTGCTGTTTGCAGGTCCCCACAACCCTGACTTCCTGCCCCAGGACGCTCAGTGTGGTGCCTTCCACCCTGATACTGTTGAAGAGCAGGTTCTGGATTAAAGTTTTTAGCCTGTCTCAGGTGCTTCCCTCACTAAGGGGAGTGGGAAAGAAGGCTGGCGGGGTTGCCCTGTGCCCTACAGCACCTTGGACAAGAGTTCACTTGGCAGCTGAGCATGGAACTGACCTGCAGGCCAGGCCGGGGCGGTCAGCAAACACCACCTGCCACAACCAGGTGTGGGGCTGAGTCCTCGGGGAAAGTGCCAAGAGGAATGGACGGTAGCTGGGTGGGGATGTAGCAAACAGGAGCTCCCCTAGCTCTTAATCTGGCCCCCAAGTCCCGCTTCCCTGATGTCAGTGGGACCCTGGAACATCCAGGCTTGGGGTTGAGATCCCAGGGCACCAGTGAGGAGAAGCAGTGGTGCCTGGCTCCGGTGTGTGGGTGGGAGCAGGACCATGTAGGAGTCTGGCTTTGGAGGGTACAGCCCAGGCCCCCAAGAGGCAGGGAGCACTGCCCTTCCAGATTCCCCTCAGCCACCTCCTGATGCTGCCAACACACTTCCCTATGCATATAGGCCTCAGGTCTCAGTGGGGCCTCTCTCCTCTCTGTCCTATCAGGAGTGGAGGCAAGGCTTCAGGGTGTCAGGGACAGATTCACCAAGGGTATAAAGAACCCTATAAGGGCCTTGTTATTGTTGTTAGGTGCCGTTGAGTCGGTATCCAACTCAGCGACCCTACGTACAACAGGCGAAACACTATTGTTAGTGCTTCTCTGCTGTTCATAGGGTTTTCAATGGTGGATTGATTTTTGGGAGTGGGTTTCCAGGTCCGTTTCCCAAACCTACAGTACCTGGTGTTCCCAAGCGGTCTCCCATCCAAGTATTAACCAGGCCCAACCCTGCTTAATTTCCAAGATGTGACAGGATCAAATGCCACAGGGCTATGGCTGCAGGCTGCAAGGGCCTAGGTGGCAAATATTTAATTGCTACAGGTCAGGGAAACACTGGGAACTGGGTTGTGCCAGGCCCTGCAGATCAAGGAAGCAGGAAGATCTCTGTGGCTGGCAATCTACCTGCTCCCCACTCTTCCCCTTCAGTGGATTGGTCCTGTGGGAACTGACTCCCAACCCCTGGTGACCCCAGACCTGCCCCTGACCCCAGTCTATCTTGGGCCAGGTTTGGAAAGAGAGGCTGCAGGGGCATCTGACGCAGGCTCAGGCCAGGGCATCAAAGTCCACAGCTGGCAGCGGCTCCCGCCAGTAGCGGAAGTTGCTGTATTCAGGGTCAGCCAGGTCTGTACTGGGGCCACGAGCCACAGGTGGGAAGAGGAACTCAACCACCTCACTGAGCCGCTCATACCTGAGGGCAGAACAGGGCAGCACTGAGAACCTAAGCCAGGAAGATGGAAGCTCAGCATCCCACCAGGGCGGCTCCAGGGGAGGTGAAATTGGGGCCCAGGGAGAGGCTGGGGCATGGGGACACAGCAGGGTATGTAAGATGAGAGTCCTCACGTGGATTTGTGGCTCTTTGTGAGCTCCTGAATGAGTTCTCCCCTGGGGTTGACCGTGAAGATTCGAGATTCAGGTAGGCCCACCTGCTGATAGGCAAAGACATCCTGCAGGGGACAAGGAGGGTGAAGGTGTAGATCTGAGCCAGCCGGGCGGTGGGTGAGGGGAGCCTGCGGCGAGGCCTCACTCACATTGGGCCTGTTCCCAAAGGCAGCATAGAAGGGCTGTCCATGGGGCAGAAACAGCCGCTGGATGTCACTCAGACAGGCAACCTTGAATACTTCTGGTTTTTTCTCGATCACCTCCCTGGGACAGCCATAGCCACAGGCAAGACATGGAACAAAGGAGGGGCAGAAACAAAGGGAGTGGCAAGGTCGAGTGACATGGGGCCTGAACTGGCCCCAGCTGATTCCTAGCAAATGCCAGTCTGAGCCAGGCCCACGGTGCACCTGCCCCTCCCCTCAATCACTGAGGGGAGGGCCTGTGCCATGCAGGGTAGTTACCTGTGGAGGGCAGAGAAGAGGCTGCTAGGAGACAGCAGGATGGGACCCTTGGGGAGGCCGCAGCTGCCCTCGCTCACCCACTGCAGGTACCCCTTGGTGAGGTCAGCCATGCCGATGGCCCGCGCAGAGCAGTATAGGAACTTGTACCCATTTCTGGGGTTGGGGGACGGGATACACAAAGCCATCAGGGATCAGTCACTCCCATCCACCCCATTGGCTTCAGCCAGCCCAGCTCAACCCTGAGGCTCCAGCCTTCAAATCCTGAGGTCTTCGCAGGGAGAAAGTGGCTAGGCCAGGCCTGAGAGAGGTAGCCTCAGCTGTCCAGCTCGAAGGAGCCTGGGTGCAGTCCTGAGGTCTCGTGGGCCAGGATGGAAGAGGGCTGAGGTCAGCAGGTTGATGGCTCAGGGGAGAACTCGGAACCACGAGGAAGGTCTCAGCGCACCATGGACCTGCCAGCCTGCTTCCCTTGGGGGCCCTGCTGGTCCCCGAGCCTGGTTTCCCAGGGCAGAGGTCAGGGTGGCCTAAGAGATCCTGCTACTCCCTCCCTCCAGTTTGGGGCCCTGCCCCAGCCCCAGCCCAGCACTCACAGGTGGATTTTGTGGTAGAGACTAGCGATGCCCTGGTGTGTCCAGTCTTTGCCCAGTTGGGGCAGAATGTGGCCCAGAGCATCCGACCTATAGCCAGGGAAGAAGGGTCACTCAGGCTGCCCCCTGTGGCTCATATTCCATGGATATGGCCCAATGGGTGGTCCACCTGGAAGGGAGGGCCTCCCACACTCTCCCCTACCAGAAGGACACCAATCCCAGGTCCTCCCTGCCTTCCCCACGACCAGCTAGGCCTCACTTGGTGATGGTGCCGTCAATGTCAGAGATGACCACCTTGTCATCCCATTTCCACAGGTAGATGGTAGCCTTGCAGCGGCAGGTACCCTGGTACTGGGTGGTCACGCTGAAGACCACATCATTAGCACCTTCGTGCAGGTTCAGGCACCGCTGGAGCCAGGCAAGCAGGGCTGTTACAGTGTGATCTACAGCAGCCAGGTGTTGTCCACCCCTCTCCGCCCCTACTGTGGCCTTTGATCCCCATGGGCCCCTCATTCTCCTCTTCCTCCCAGCTCAGAGACCCTTCTTGAATTTATCATAAGCGCGCATGCATACACACACACACACACACACACACACACACACACACACACACACACACACACATCCATGGAGGTAGAAGGGATCCATGGTGGTCAGGGCCATGCATAGTTCTGGGCACAGGACCTGGACCTCCCATTTGGGAGGAATCTCAGAAATGCCATGCCCAGGCCTCCCTGCCCAGGTTTCTCAGTCATCCTCAAGGCTGGGGCTGCTCTTGGCACAGAGACACTTTACTCCATAGACTGGGGCTCTGTGGGATCTTCACGGAAGCCCTTTCTGGAGGCTTGGGAACCTGACTCAACATCCTACTGTAGAGACCTAGCCCTGCATGAGTCCATGGAGAAGGATGGGCATAGCCCTCAACCAATGCCAGGTGCCCTCTGCACCCTTGGCTGACCCTGAAGTGGATGTGAGCCCTCAGGTACCAGACAAATGGCAGCTGCTCTGTCCCAGGCACCTCTCTGACCATGGAGCCACACTCAAGAAGACATCACATTTTCATTACAGAGGCCACCAGTTACGGGAGCTCAGGGAACACATGGCAGGAAGGACAGGTTGCCACAATCTGAGTGGCTGTTATTAGCATTGATTCATTGCGTGTGGCTTCTAAGGGCCAATCCAGAACCTGCCGGGTCACTGCACATAGGTATCTCAGGACAGAAGAGGGCTTTTCCAGTCAGAGCATCCCACAGAGAAATGGGCTGGCATGTGAGAAAGTGAGCCCTCTGCTCCCAGAGGTATTCAAGCAGAGGCCATGAGGGAAGATGCCCAGGAGATGGATTCTGGCCTTTGGTGTCATGTCTCTGCTCTGCCCAGAGATCCTGGGACAGGATTAGCCCAACCCCCACCTCCACCCATGCACACACTTACGATCTGATCAGAAGAAAGGCGGAGGGACTTCTTATAGGGAGGAATGTAGGCTGGAGCAGAGGGTGGCAGGGAGGGGACCTCAAGGATCACAGGACTGTCTAGGGCATCGTCATCGCTGCTTAGGACTTCGGTCTTCTCTCTGTGGACAGTGCCAGCACTCAAGCCAGCACCCCCAGCCACAGGCCCTTCACTTGAAGTAGGTGCAGACCCTTAGCCCAGGTCATGATGAGCCTGGGGCCTGCCCTGCCACCCCAGAGGCTATGCCTCCCTCTTGGTGCCACCCATGTGGGGTGCTGGCTGGCAGGGTTCACCCAGGCAGGTGAGAGTAGGGCTGAGATGAGGACCCAGCAGCCCAGCTCGGCAGACCTCCCCAGCCAGCCCAAGGGCCCTGGAGATGTGTTCCTGAGACACCTGGCGCCCATCTGGGGCATTCCCCCAGTCCTGCCAGCCGTGGTTTCAGCCAGCCCATCCTTGGTCACCCTCCACTTAAACTTGGGAAGCTGGGTCACTTCAGAGGTGAGAAAAGGAGGTCAAAAGAGCTGGGCCTGTGGGCTGGGGAAGAGAGAGGCCCTGTCCTCCTTTACACAGCAGCCCCTCAGCCAGGCCAGGAGTCTGAGCACCTGTTCTGCTCTACCGTTTCCTAGTGGAGGGACATTGGTGTGTCTCTAGGTCTCAGTTTCCTGTCTGTGAAGTGGGGACATTTCTCAGGAAAAAGAAGTGCTTGGGGAGTGATAGAGAACCACGGCTGAGGAAGAGGCACTGGCCCCACCCCAGAGCCACCCTGCCTAGGCTCCAGTGGCAGAGCGTTGCCAACAGGTCCAACTCACCCCTGCTGCTCCTTGGCTGTGGTCTTCTCCCTCTGGGTGCTGCGCTGTGGGAAGATCATCCATCAGTGAACCCCACCTCCTGCCCTGTGCCGCCCCACTTTGTAACCATGACCACCCACCTCCTCCACTGGGAAGTCCCTGCGTCGCCAGGAAAACCACCACCGCCCACCCTTCCGGGGTATCTTCTCCTTTTCCAGCTTGTCCACGGTGCTCTGTGGGCAGATGAAGGCCATGGAAGTTACCCTTCCTGCACCCCACAAACCTACTTTACATTGCCCTTGGGACCCCCATGACCTAGAGCAAGATACGGTCAACACCTAGAGGCTGAGGAAGCATGTTCATCTCCTCATTGGGTCTCCATGCAATGACACATAGAGCTTTGCACTGGAGGCCAAGGCCCTGTCCTGCCCCCATCTCTGACCCTCTAGCTCTAGGGTAGCCTCAGCCTAGCATCCAAATCTGGCGAGTCAGTCCCCCTACTATAGTAGCTGCTTTGGGAGCTCCCCAAGAACTATTACTCCATGCATGATGTTACCAAGTGGCAGCAAGAAAGAAAGTCTATAGCTGGGACACCTCTCTACCTCCAAGATGGACACAGGCGACCACCAAAGGTCAGTGATCCTTTCCCATGAATTGCCTCTCTCCCTATATGTTCCCCTCACTGTCTGACTGAGGCACCATGACCTTGTAAACAATGCTGAGTGGTGTGTGCTAGGTAGCCTCAGGGAGGGTGCAGGCTGAGGCCCACCTGGGAGACTCATCAGCGCCTTAAGATGCAGAACAGAGAACCGGAGTCAGGAGAGCACAGGCTCCAGGTGGGTCAGCCAGATGACCCCTTGCCCTGGAAACAGGCTGGGAGGCTTTCTTAGGGGTTTCCACTGGCGGGTCTGTCTGGGTAAGGTGAGAATAGCCAAGCAAGGGAGTGGCTCTTTGCCTTCCTGTAGGCTCTGGGTCCTAGCTCAGACCCACAGCCTGCCAGATGATCGAGCCAGATGTCACCAAAAGGAAGCACCAGCTGTCAACATCTGGCTGGTAATGCTCTTTGGACAAGTCTAAGAGCCAGGAACAATGGGCCAGACCAGAGTGAAGCCTGGATGGCTCCCAGAGAGGCAGAAGGGCCGGGCGGACTCATGGGCCAGCACTGCCCAAGAGGGCACTGTCCTCTGGGAGAAGGCAGGTAGCCCTGACAGCCTAGGCGGAGGCTCTAGGAGGGAATGAAGAAGCTGGGTCCCTTTCCCCCTCTGGGTGTGTGCCCAAGCTGTTCCCTGACACATCCTGCTCAGGGCCCACTTATCCTCAGCAAACCCATTGTGGGCTCTCCCTGGGCCACTCCTTCCCAGCACTCAGGTTATATTTGTTAGGTGAGTGAGTGATTAACTCTGTCTTCCTAGAGAGTGGGGACAGTTTCTACTTGGTTCAGGACTGTCCCTAGTCTGGGCCTGGCACATAAGTGCTGATCAAGGGAGCCAGCACCCCTCGGCCCAGCCTGAAGGGACAGTGCTGGGGGAGGGCGAGGGGTGGGACTCGTCTCCCAGGCCTCATATTTCAGATTCAAAACCCTGCTGAAGGCTTGCCCCACCTTTGGCATTTAGGCATCTGCCCCACATGTATCCCGCTCTGGTTCACCCTGAGCTCCTTCCACGTGAAGTCCAAATCCAGTAGGATCCAACCATGATCAGGAAACCCAGGAGGGGGACTTTGTACACACAGGATGGGCAAGGCTTTGGGGACCTGTCTCCTCGCTCAAAATGGCTCTTGTGGCCAGCTGCCCCAGGCCCCTGGCCTGTCTCTGCTCACCCTCCAGGGGCCCCAGTGGTATTCTAACCATTACCTCAGGCAAGTTCTTCTGGAAGGCTTGCAGGGAGAGGATCATGGGGGCAGCCACCGCCCAGTTATAGTGCCTGGAGAGACAGAACAGGGCGTTGGGTGGCAGCAGCTTATGGGTTGTGGACAGTGGGAGATGCGGGCCATGGGCAGCCCCTGCCGGCTACTCACTTCTTGTTGATTTTCACTACTAGGTTGGGGTCCTCCAGGAGCCCGGGGTTTTTGATGAGGTCCTCATAGGACACAATGTGCTGGTGGAATTTCTCTGTGCAGAGAGGCAGAGAGTGGGGGGTGAGGCTGGCACATCCCATGTGAACTGCTGTTCCCTGGGGACTCTGGGCTCCCCACACTCTCCCACATACCTCCTGCCGGTTGCCTCTTTGACCTGACGGGGTTCCTCCCTACCTGTGGTTTTTGCACCCAATCCCACCCCAGGAATCACAGGATAAGTCAAAGCTTAGCACCAAGATTCTGGGGGATTTGGGAATGCCCAGCCATTGCTGGCTGGACGTGGGCTCTGCAGGACAGAGGATGGCAGGGAGACCTGGCCCAGCCTCATTCCTTGCTGCCCCACCCTCGGGCTCCTCCCTGCCCTCCCCTTGCCCTCATTCTGCACTAATCCTCAGAAGGGCTTGAGACAGGGTGGAACGTACCCTGGGAGATGTCCCGGCTCTCAGCTAGTCCACCACAGAGGGACAGTGCTACTGTGTCCACCGAGTCAGGAGTGGATTCTGGCACATGTTCCAAGGTGGGGCTCCCCAGGAGCTTCTGGCTGCAGGGTTCACTCCACCTCCTGGCCCCCAGACCCCCGTCACTGGGGACAGAGGGGTAAACAATGATATAAATTCAAGGAGGGGGGAGGTGGTTTCCCACTCCTCTGAAGCTCTTGACAGTGGACCTTAGGCTCCATTGTCCCCAATCCCAAGCCCCCCAGGCACCTCTGGGGGAAGTAAATGGCTGCATTCTCAGAGTTCAGGGAGGACAAGTCATCCAGGTAGATGTCACTAGGGCCCAGATGCTGGCTCCTCTTCAAGGATCCTAAGGAAGGAGGAGGGGATGCCTGTGGTGTGAGCAGCACGTAGCTCCTTGCCCTTGAATATCCTAAGGCAAGGCTGTCCAACAGGACCTTCTACAGTAACAGAAATGCCCCACGTCTGCCCCACCCACTAGAGTAGTCCCCAGCCACACCTGGCTGTTGAGCACACTTCAAATAGGGTCAGTGTGACAGAGAAATGGCTCTTTTTTTAAGTCTTGTGTCATTTCAATTACTTTTTTTTTTATTTCAATTACTTTCATTTTAAATAGCCGCGTATAAGCAGTGGCTACCAAGCTGGACAGTGCAAGCAATGTACCTTCCCACCATTCCTAGGTGAAGCCCAGCTATGAGCTGGGAATGGTCCAGTTCTGCTCATCCTCTGACTTATCCCAGCCCTCCCGCCTCCTCACTCAAGAGTCACCAGTTGCTCACAGATCCCAGGCATAAAACCTCTCTCCTGCCTTGCAGCCTGGACTCCTGCTGCCCCCTCTGCCTAGAATTCTCTTCCCCTGCTCCTCACTTGCCTGGATCTTTACCACCCACGTCTCAGCCCCAACATCACCCACTCAGGGAGGCCCTCCCTGACCATGTGATTCAAATCATCCTCATTCCAACCAACTGCTCTATCCCACATAGCTTGTGCCACGCCCTTCCTTTGTCTCCCCCACTGGACTGTGAGCCCAGTACCTGGCACACAGCAGGTGCTCCACATGTACTTGAAGCCACAGAGCCCACCCAGGGAGTGACCTGAGGGAAAGCAGGGCTAGGGTCCAGCTGTCACTCACCTTGCCCCCTGGAGACCTCGGGCCGTCTGGAGGGGACAGGGCCCTCCAGAGTGGCCCAGATCCATGAAGTGGTGGCAGGAGGAAGGCCCGCCTTGGAGCTCCGTGGTTTGGTTTCCTCACTGTCTGGGGTGGGGAGACGGGAACTTGCATCGGGCTGCGGCAGGTCAGTACCCGCCCATGTTTGCAGGATTGGGGATCCTGAGGGGTCCATGCCAGCCACAGAGGAGGAGGTGCTGGCTCCGCCTTGAGGAGGAGAGGTTGTCCCAGTACCACTTTCAGGGACCATCAAGGAATTAGGCCGCTCCGCTTTGGACACCTTCAGTCAAACAAACACCAGAGACATGGGCTGGGGCAGAGCCTGCCGTCTGTGTCACACAAAGCCCTGGGGGAGATAGCTTCAGTCTCAGTCACTGGAATCCTGACCCCTGGGGGACAGGGAGCCCCTGAAAGGCAGGCACTGGGGGTGACCGGGAGGCACTTACCTTAGGCAGGCTCCCCCAGGCCCACTGCATATGAGACTCAGCTCTCAGGGGACTGGGCTCTGGGGCCCGCAGCTCCAGCTCTGAGTCGCTCTTAGGGGACATTATCCCACCTGCTGAGAAACTGCAGAGAACAAGAACTCAGAGACTCTTCAGTCAGCCAGCCACCTCTGGCCACCCAGCCCTGCCTGGGAAAAAAATATTTCAACAAGTATTTATGCCAGTGTTGAATCCAGAATATACAGAGAACATGCAAAGGTATAGGTATATACATATATAAAGAACTCCTACAAATCAACAATAAGAAGGCAATCCAGTACAAAAAAAAAAAAAAAAAAAAAAAAAAAAAAAAAAAAAAAAAAAAAAAAAAAAAAAA